>RJWM01021657.1:0-34830 GCA_004363535.1 Dasyprocta punctata
TTGTCAAATGAATTCTATATATATAATCAATAAGTAAGGTAATGTTTTTAGTGGGGGTGGAGATAAGGGAGAAAAGCTGCTGTTGCCACTGAAATCTTAACTTGCAGGACAGACACTTGGGATGGGTGTGAGGCAGGAATTAAATTCACAGAAGGATGGAAATCCATACAGACCACACATTCCCCGGATGCTGCTCCCTCACCGAAACCAGCGAAAGTCTCTCTTTTAAAAGTCTACATGTGATCTTAGTTTATATCTTCATTTTCTTCAGACTTTCACACGCTAGAAATGCAGTAAATGCCAAATGAGCAGATGGATGGGACTGTGCATTCAGCATCCTATATCTGGAAGCCTAGAGAGCAGGGGGAAGCTGTTTAAAAATTCTCTACAATGAAAGTAATGTCAGCTGAGGAGTCCTTTATCTACACAGGTTCTGGCTTTCGGTAATCATTTTTAAGGTCTCCATTTCCCAGTGTATAGTGTCCACAGACATTTGCATTGCTAAAAGCTCTCTCCATACCACCATCCTTCCATTTTAAAAGAAATGTAAAAATTTTAAGAAGCCTCTAAAATTACTGTGAATTCTAAACACTGAGCCTTCATAAATTGGTTCCTGATAAATTGGTTCCTGGTGCCTGGAAGACTGGCCGTTAATGCTCCTATCATCACCCCTGGGTAAGATCTATGCTTTATGTCAGAAGTAGAATATCAAAATGTCCACAAGGAAAGCGGGTATAAGGAATTTGTCCATTATCAGGTGCAGGCCTGGCAAACTGGGGTGTATAGCCTTGTTCCCCACTGGTTCCTGCAGCTCACCTAACTGGAGTGTCATCCAGTGTTGCCAGACTTCCTCTGTTTTCAAGAAAAGCTGAATTTTTAGTGGCTCATATCTGCAACCCCAACATTCTGGAAGGCTGATGCAAGAGCATTTCAACTTTGAGCTCAGTCCAGGCAACTTAGAGACTTACTGATTTTGTAAAACTGTCTCAATAAAAGGTCTGGAGATATAGCTCAATGTGAAGGTCTTTGGCTTGGATTCTGTCTCCAGCACTGGAAGAAATAAAACGTAAATTTTATTCAGAATCTCCCAATTTTAAATGTCAGCTCAAATTTCAAAGACAAAATCTTTCTGACCCAAGCAAAACACCTCCATGAACGTATCTGGCACTACTTTGTAATATCTGCTGAACCTGGTCACCACAGGGACCCTTGAAAACAAATAGCAGAATAGAGGAGAATCTATGCATCAGGAAGAGAAAAATTGTATGGTGTTCTTGTGGTGGTATGCTATAAGTTGTGATTATTACTACTCTAAAATCCCAAATCTGTAAAATTCTACTGGGGCTCTTTTCATGCTGTCACCCCTCTTAATTTGAAGTTTGAGTAATAGGGCCAGGATTTCACAACTTTAATATATTAAGAACTCTTCTTATAATCATGGTTTTGACTTTTTAAAGAGTACTTAATTAGGCCTTAATAAAGACCCACATAGTTGTCAGGTCACATCTGCCTGCCTTGATTTGGGGTTTACTGTATAAATAAGAAGACTGCATTTCATTATTTTTCATTCTTTAGGGGTAAATATTTAGTAAAAATATTTAGTAAAAATTTTTCTCTCTCTTGCACAGCTGATGAGTTCACTTTCTAATTCTAGAAAACACAAACGATGAAGATCTAGTGTGATAAGCTCCTTGAATAGAAAAGCATAGGTTCCATAGAAATAGAAGTGGGATCTCCAATTTAGGTTGGTGGGGGAGGAAGGTCTGTGTTTTCCTGGATTAAACAGCAACTGCAGTAAATGGAGAAAATTGACTTAGACCTCAGTTAGGGACCAGGGCAAAGATGAGGAAAGAGGTACAGACTCTGAGATAGACTCTAAGATCGGAAATAAATCCAATTAGGTTGGAGGATAAAAAGCATCGTTCTATTTTAAGTTCATGGAGAGCCATTGTCACTTGCCAATCTTTCCTCCTTTGCTTGTTTCTAGTGTTCTTCTTCCCCCGTGGCTTCACAGAACAGGAGGCCTGGCTTGCTGATTCCTCAGTGACTGTCACCTATGCTCTTGACCTTACCTGACGGCAGGCCATGTGTCAGATGGTTTTCTAAGCAAGTTCTTCACCCCGGCTTCCCCAATCATCCAAAAGACAAAAATCCTTCAGATCTGGCGCAAACCCGTTTTCTGTGGACACCCTCATCTCTTCACACCTCCCCTACTCTCAGAAGTAATTAGTCTTTCAGGCTTCTTTTACTCACTAGCTGCAGAACCAATTTAATTATGCATAGTGTTAGTTTCCTATTTCTTTGTCTCCCTTGTTCCTAAGTTTTAAATCACATATAGACAGTGTATATTTATCTAAGTACTACAATGCTTTCAGCAGGCTTTTACACACAAAATGGGGCTCAAAAGCATTTTGAATAAATAAATTAGGGATAGAAGATCATGAAGTTTTCCCCTCCCTCAGGTCAGTATTTTATTTTTTTAGGGTCTCGCTGTGTAGATCATGTTGATCTCAACTCACTATGTTGCCTAGGCTATCTTGAATGCATGGTGATTCTCCTGCCTCAGCCTCCTGAGTGCTGGGATTACAGATGTAGGGCACCAAGCCCAGCAAAGGCAGTATTCTAAAAATTTGATCACGTCACAGCCCCACTTAACACTGTTGAAAGCCACTCTTCATCCTTGCACTAGAATTCTAACTCATGAACACACTGGTTACCTCAGGGCTGTGTGTGTACTTGCTGTCATCTACTTCTCCAGCTAAGTCACTCCCCATACCTGGCCTGACAAAACTGGACTGCTTACCTGACCTGTACAACAGGCCTACTGATACTCGCTACATCCGGGTAGCTTCTACTTCAACGATTTCTTTCGTCTGGAAAGCCCTTTCCATTTTCCTTGCCTGGCTTAGATCGGTATGACCTCCTCAAGGAAGCTTTCCTTCTCTGAATGCAGATCCAAATCTGGATTAATAATTTTTTTTAAAGTACTAAGTTCAAAAAAGTTTATGACTAAAACCAAACAGTAGGCCAAAGGTGGTGGCTAGGGCCTGTAATTTCAGCTACTGGGAAGGATGAGGCAGGAGGGATCCCATGTTGGAGTCCAGCCTGGGCAACTTAGAATGCTTCAAAATTTAAAAATAAAATGTAATTTTAAAAATAACAGTTTACATATATGTTATAGATTACGACCCTCCCCCCCCCATTCACCGTCTCTACATGTAACCATCTGCAGTCGCCCTATAAATCCCTAATCCGATCACTCTGTGATTGCGTGAAACGCTCTCTGCGTTGCCTGGCACAGCTGTATCTCAGCAGTCACCATTTTATCATGATCAATTTACAAGTCTGTTCTTCCCGCCCGTGTGTGAGCTCCCGAGGTGGCATAACAGTGTCTGTGCGGATCAGGCACCCGAGTCCCCGTTAGCTCCAGACCTATCTTCCGAGCTGAAGCAAACGCTCCTCCTCAGTGGTCAGTGCTTTTCGTTAAAAGAACAGTTCTCTTTTGCCCAAGAATTATAAGTGGCTCACATCTTCAAAGGTTGGCTCTGAGAAAAAGGTGAAACATCAGCCAGCCCCAAAAGGCAAGAAAAAAAGATTATGTAAAATTCCGGGACCGAAAACGACACTGGGAACGACACTCCCAGGAAAACCAATAGAATGGAGACTAAGTGAGTGGGAAAGGCCGGGGAAATTACTGACGCCGGAAGTCACGTGGCGCAGCTCGGCACGAATCCATCATCTCGGTAGTCGATTTTCAACCTTTTAGGTCTCTGGCGGGCTTCGCTCAGATCCACTGTTCGGTGCTCGACTCGCCCGTGCTGCTGCCGCCGCCGAAGGAGGGGCAAAGCTCAAGATGGCGGACAAAACGCCAGGCGGATCTCAGAAGGCCAGTTCGAAGGTAATTTCTCAAAGCTCTTCGTAAGTCAGTGGGTCCGTCACGGTCGTCAGAGGCCTCCAGACGCACCTGGCCTACAAGAGGTGGTTGGGATCGGGATCCGGGGTCTGGTCGCAACAGTAGGCCTGGGCCCCGCTGCACCGTGGTGCGCAGGTTGAGAGGCCTGGTGTCTCCTTAGTCCCAGCCTGGATTCGTCTCGAGACTGGCGTGCCCACGGGGTGGCGGCGTGAGTAGCTTGGCCCTTGCTTGGCATTGGGGAGAAATCAGAACTTCACCCAGAGGTGGGAAGCCGTGAAAACGAGCCCTTGTATCTCTGCGTGCTGAGCTCTGAGGCCGCCGGATAGCGCCCGTGAGAGGCGGGAATCTTCCCGGTGCTTCCGTGGCTGTTTCTTTTTTCTCGGTTCTTTAGTTTTGTTTTTCACTAGCGTCTGCCCTCCAAGGACCCAGTCATTCTTCGGGTCCCAAGTTTGTGGTGGAAAGACTTAATAGTGAAAGGGCGCGGGTTGGGAAGTGCGGAGGCGGGAGCCGCTCTGCTCTGCACTGCTGCGTCGCCAAGGTTAATGTTACACTCTGCACGTGGCATTACCTCACTCCAGCGAGTGAAAAACGAGTACTTTTTTTGTTAAGTTTTTTGAGACAGGGTCTCGCTATGTAGTTCAGGCGGGCTTTGAACTCACTTTGTAGCCCAGGCTGGCCACGAACTCGCTACGATTCTTCTTCCTCAGCCTCCTGAGTTCTGGGATTAAAGGCATGCGCCACCACGCTGGGCTTTGAAAAATAGTTTTTGAGGGCCACAGATCAGGGCCTCTGCACTGAAAGGAGAACATCTATAGACCTGGAAGGTGCCTAAGATTAGTATATTGCATTTGAGTTTAGAGAGAGTTGAGGGCACGTCTTATGAAACCAATGAGCTGTGGAAGTTTAACCTTAGTAAAATTGTGGTTCGTGCCATTTTGGGCGAGTCATGGGTCATGTAATTTTTAGTTTGTTTACTTTGAGCTTCTCATCTTGAACTCAGTATTAAAAGTATTATGTACTGCCATGAAGTAGCATGATGCTGAAACACGAAGATGTGTAACGTGTAAAGGTTCTAGGGATGTAAAAAGTGAATGATTATAAGTCATTTATAAGCAAATTAAGTTTAAATAAAAGGGGAGAACCTTGTATTTGCTTCTTGTTCTGAGAAACACAATAACCCATTTTATACTTGCTTTGTCAATTTCTGATGAAGCTGTATCTTTATGCTATTTGGTGAATGATGTACACCGGATACTTAGTTTGTAATTAGTAATAGCCTCCTTACCAGACATCCTTAAGTTAAACTCCGATAAGGGGCCAGTTGGGTACTTTATATCAAATCTTTACTCCCTATGAGTTTGCTTCCTTCCCAGTACATTTCTCCTCCTCTCCTTTGGTGTGGGAGGCTAATAGGTGGGTATCTCACCTTGCCTGCTCTTCTCTTTTACACACAGCATTAGGGAACTAGGTATTACTAATGCTAGCTACATCCATAACAGTTCACCATTTTTGTTTCTTAGTGTGTTAAATTCCCTTATTTGAGGCTTCGTATATTCAGACTTCTTTAGTGAATCTTCCAGTTTATGGCGCTTTTCACTATCACCTGTTGATATGTTTAACAGAATATATTTGGATTCAAAAGTATTGAATCTCTATTTCTCAATTAATACGGAAACTGTAATGTAGTGGAAAGGTGTAGATTTTGATAATGATTTCTTTATTAATATGGAGACTAGTGGAAAGGTGGTGGATTTCTATAATGAACAAGAGATTTAAATTTACATCTTGACTTTATAATTAATACTAAGGCAGAGTGCTTAAACTCTTGAGCCTTACTTTTCTTATTTATGCTATAGATATAATCTTTTTTCCCCCCACAGGTTGATAGAAGATGGTGTTAATGCCTATAATATGCCTAATCTTCCCCTCTCCTTTTTTGTTTTTAGAGGAAATAAAGTATTTGATTTTTGAAATGTCAGGATAACTTTTAATCCTGAAATTTGGAATCTTAAGTCATCAGCTCATGGTGACTGCCTAAATTGCTGCTTTTTATTTCTAACACAAGTCACAATACATTAGAGAAAGTATAAGATCATTGTGGCTAGCACTACCGTATGGGGAATTTTTAGTTTTGATCTCTTATATTTTGATTTCCCTCTGGAAAGAGCAGCTAAATGGCTTGTCTTACCCAATACAGATAGAGTGAACAGATACTTTTTCATACTCCATCTTTGGTAGTTAAATTTTCATTGATATGAATTGCAGTGCTTATTAATCATATTTCTAGATGTTGAGGAAAATATTTAAAAATGTTCAGTATACAGGATTTTTACCATTAATAATGGCAAAATTGTTACTAATTATCAATTAAGAGACAATTAGGTAACCTATACAGATCCTTCCAGCTTTAAAATTACATTTTATTTATATATAGTCACATGACTTACCTGTATGTGTAATATGAAGATATATTGTACTTATTTTCCTTTTTTTCAAATCCATTTTATTCTAACATAAAAAGAAAGGAAAAGGAGAAAAAAACTGCAACAAAATTTCAAAGCACATCAATCAGGGGGTAACAATGGCACATACATTACGAATTGTCCTCCCCAAATCATTCATTCAGAGCACAAGACATCTGCTTTCAATTGTCCAAACAGTATCATTACAAATCTTTCTCTTCAGTGAACTCAGAGAAATCTGTAGTATAACTATCTTAACTATTTTTTTATGTACGTATACATACACATACTCATTTTTTCTTTCAGCTTTTCACACTAGTGAAACAATACGATGTTTACACATGTGTCTTACTTATTTCACTAATGAATAAGACATTATACTTACAAAGACATCCTCATGCCATTTTATTTTCTGTGTAATTTTACTGTACTTTTCATTTTAAAGCCTGGCAGATATAGACATTCAGTAAATGTTATGGAAGTAAAGTTTTCCTATGCATTTATTGATGTTTATACTTAGACTGAAATATTGCCTTTGTAGGGAAGGGTTTTGTGCTATGTTACAGTTTTGATTTAGGGGGGATGTGAGAGTTTGAGCCTATAATTGTTATTTTATAAACTTGTTAAACATAGGTCTTTAAAATTTAGTTTATAAAAATTAACTTGTTATTTTGACTTTAGGAGTTGTTTTGTTTGCCTGTTCATCTGAATGAGTGTATTATGAGAATCTGATATTTTCTTTCCTTCTCTTTCCTCTGCTGGTAATACGGCACATAGAATGGAATTGTGTGCCCTGCTATTTCACTTTGTGACAGTGCCTATTTTTTGTCATACCATCAAAAATTGAGTTAGGTGAATGGATAAAACAGGAAATAATAGTGGGTTCCTTGGACATCCATTGTTAAATTGCTTTGGGAACTATCTTCACAGCCTTTGCTTAATAACAAAAAGTATCACTTTAAAAAAATTAGGTAAAATGTGGATCTCTTTAAGGCTTTTTAGTCTTTAGGTATTTATTACTTCCAATATATATTTTTGTGTTGTCTGAAGATTTAAATATGAAAAACTGAACAAAATACAAACCTTAAAAATTAGGCTCTTCATAGCTTGCCAGTTTTATAGTAAATCTCTGTTATGGTATAGTTGTAATTTTCTCTTAAAATATAGGGTTTAAGATAGTTGTATTTTGGGGTGGAAGGCGGAAGTATGAACTTCCTTTTTCTTTATTGGTACTTTTTAGAAACAGTTCTGTAGCACTGGTGCCTGGTGTATGACTGTTGATATGGTTTAAAAATTTCTGTCTTACTGTATACCAAAGTGATTATTTTTTAAAAGCCCAGCTTTTATTTTGATTTTTTTTCCTGAAATTTATTTTCCTTGAGAAATAAACATAAGAAAGACATTTGCCTTGGTGGCAAATGCCAGATCATTTGGTATACATGTTGAAAACTCCTGCCTCTTTAACTCATTTTTTACAAAGAGTATTGTGTTTGAAATAAAAACTTGTTACTTTTTTTTTTTTGTGGCACTGGGGATCAAACTCAACCCCGTGCATGGCAGGCAGGAGCTTAAGCCACTGAGCCAAACTCCTGGCCCTAGTTTTTTGAGAGGGTCGCACTAGGTAGTTCAGGCCAGCCTTGCGCTCATGTCGTAGCCCAAGCTGGCCTCTAACTCACAATGCTCCTCCTACCTCAGCCTCCCGAGTGCTGGGATTAAAGGCGTGCACTGCCACGCCTGGCTTGTTGTGTAATTTTAAAGCAAGGTATTAATATTATAGTTGTTTGCCTTATAATATTTTAAGTAGTTTTAGCATTTATTTGCACATCAGACATTTATTAGCTATTTTGTTAAAATAACTTTCTTTTTTGGTGCTGGGGATTAAACCCAGGGCCTTGCATGTGATAAACGTGTGCTCACTTAGTTATCCCTTTAGCTCTGAAATAACTGTTTTTGAAAGCAAGATACATTTGTAAGTACATTTGAGACTGTTGGTAGTGTTAGATATCTATTCCTTGAGGAACTAATTGTTTTTTCTACATAGCAGAAAATTTATATTTTCTGATTTACAGGACAGTTCCAAGGCTCCAGGAAACACCAATAAGTCATTTCTAAAATACTGTACAGGTCTTTAGATTCTACAAGAAATAGAGTGCATTCTCTAACCCCAGTCTGGCTGCCTTCCTGAGACTCTTCTCAAGAACTAATCTTTCCAGTCTGTTTTGTTTTGTTTTATGCAACTTTTATGAATTAATTTTATTACTACACTTTAGATGTACATAATGGTCATATTTATGATAAAGAATTTGTGCCTGTACATAATACATCCTGATCTTTATCCCTGTTCCCCTTCCTTCCCTTTGACCTTTCTTCCCCTTCTTATTTTTTATTCATTATTTTTTTTTAATTTATTTTAAAGGGAATACAACAGAACAATAAAGTGGAACAAAACAATACTAGATTTCAAAAACAAGACAAAAGGAAATTCCCCATAGTTGCTATATTGCGTATTGTTATCCTCTAAATAGATGCTCAAACTACCAGCTTTAGGCCTGCAAAGTCAATCAAATAATACAAGCATTAAGGTTTTTTTTTTTTTTACTTCAGTCACTATCATCTTAGCCTGTGTTCTCTGAATCAGCTGGTTGCTTTGGGGTGGGGGATGTTCTTGTTTCCTGGCCCACACGCTGGCTGGCTCACAGGAGGGTGCAGGTTGGCTTCTTGTTCTCCTCCAAGCCCAGACTGCTGCTGACTCACAAGAGGGTGTGGGGGAACTAATTTTTTAAAAACTAGTTTCTTCTTCAGTTTAGGTTTGTTATTTGTATTATGCATAGTGTATGTCATAATGCTTTTATAGAATTTTTTTGAAATGTGGAAATTTTTGTTTGGTTTGGATAGTCAAACTGTGTAGCTGCTGCTTGTTAATGTGTGGACAACATAGTTCGTTGACAGTGTAGAGTACAATTTTGTTTAGTAGGTACTTGTTTGTATAGGTTAAGTTAACAAGTATATTTTGACTGTTATTTAATAGATTTTGTGCTTAACGTTGAGGTAGGAATGTTAAATAAGAGCATGCTATCTTGAGAGAGCATGCTATTTTGAAGTAAGTCAATGTACATAGTAGCACAAGACACAGCTATGAGAAGTACCTTAGGAAGTGACACCCTTTTGAATTAAGATTGGTCAGGAGGAGGCTTTCAGAGCATAGAGGAAGATGATTGATTGACTTGAGTGTGAACAGAGTTTTGAAAGGTATAGATGGGAGCATAAAAAAGAGAAGAGTAGCCGGCCGTGGTGGTGCATGCCTTTAATCCCAGCACTCGGGAGCCTGAGGTAGAAGGATTGCTGTGAGTTTGAGGCCCGCTTGGCCTACAACGCGTGTGTGCGGCTGGCTTGGGCCACAACGCAAGCACAAGGCCAGCCTGAGCTACGTAGTGCGACCCTGCCTCAAAAAACTAGGGCCCGGAGTTCGGCTCAGTGGCTTAAGGCTCAGTGGCTTAAGCACCTGTCTGGCAGGTGCGAGGTTGTGAGTTCGATCCCCAGTGCCGCAAAAGAAAAAAAAAGAGTGAGGTAAAGAATTTGCTGAGAAATGGATTGATAAACGATCTCTGTTAGCCAGTGCAGAGGGCATTTGCATGGGGAGTAAAAGAAGCAAAAATTGGAAAGTTGGGATGCTAAGAAATAAAATTCGAAAGCCATGAGAAATTCAAGGCAGAAGAGCCCTTTAGGAATGCTTTTCCAGGGGACTAGTGTGGACGAATTTGATGGTTAGGACCACCAGTTAGAAGGTTATTGCTGGCACATACTGAAGGTTGCTTCAAAAATCTCACCTCATCCTCTCTCAGGAAGTTTTCCCTAACAATTTTCTTCTCCTGCCGGTTAAGATATATGCCTGTCCTCTGTATTCCTGCGGCATAACTATTACATGGCTTTGCCTTTGTTTAAAAAAATTAGTTCCTAAGATCAGGAGCTACATCTTGTTTTACTTTATGTCTCTAAGCAAGGCACAATGCTGGACAAATAAGAGGTGCCCAATAAGTGCACCTCTTATAATAGATATGTCTGAACCACAGTGGTGTCTTTAGAAGGGATAAGAAGGGTATCCATAGAAGAGCTCATGTTAGAGGTGAAATGAATTCGACTAGCTCATTATTGGGGATGGAAGAAGTCCAGGATGACCCTGTTGTAATGTTGCTGCTAGCTAACACGCATTGAGCAATTACTAAGTTACATAGTTCTAAGTGTTTCACCTGTATTTTCCTGTGAATACAATCCCAAGACAGGTGCTGTTTCCTTTTACATATAAAAAACTAGGCCCCCCGTTACAAAGCTGGTGAGTATTACAATCAGGCTGATTCCAGAGCTTGCACTCTTAATATTGGTATTTCTAGGTGATAAGTGATTGAGAGTTAACTACCCAGTGTCAGAAATAAGAAGGGTAAGAGAAGAAACTAGTTTAGAAAGAATTTTAGATAAGGAGCTTTACAGACAGACATTCAAGTGAAGATGTCCAGGAGACTGGTAATGGGTTTAAACTCAAGAGATGACCAAGTTGAAGGTCAAGAATTGGAAGTCATCTTAGTACAGTAGAAGTGTTAATATGCTTCCTACAGGAAAAATTCTTGTGGAGATGAAAATTAATGCTGTTAGAGGGTGAAAAGAGAACGTATTTAGCAGACAAGGAATGACTAGGCAGTATAGTGGTGGTGAAAGATATTGCTGTAGATAGCTTGCTAATTTGAAAACTCAGGTGTGGTGCTTTCATTTGAAGTTAAATAGGAATAGTAAGAAAAAAAATACTCGTTTTTATTCTCACCCAGGAGGATAAAGGGCCATAAAGTCTAGTGTACTTGTCTTTACTTTTATCCTATTAGGAGCCATCAGAATCATACTTCATTCTTTGGGATTTTTCTTGGTGTCTTTTCCCCGCATGTGTACTACTGGCTTTCTTTGCCCCGAGATAACTTTCTCTTGTGTCTATGCTTTTTAACCTTAGACTTCCCTTATTCTGCACTCACCCCCTCCTTTTTTTTTTCTGTTTCATTTCTTTCTTTTCTTTCTTTCTTTCTTTTCCTCCCAAATTCATTTTATTTCAAGTAGAAAAAAAGAAAGAAGAGGGGGGAAAAACCTTAAAACAAAATTTCAAAACATGTCAGTCAGGGCTTTTCGTTTCATTTGACTGAGGAATTGTGCTGTGAACTTCAGATCTCCATTAGTTTGTGTTTTTCAGTTAAGAAAAACAACTCAAGACAAATAATAAGTACATTTCCAGGTTATGGAGAAAGGGAGGCTCAGTCCCTGTGGTGTTAGATTTACTGCTTCCCTCAACCACTTTTGAAGTCAGTCATTCTTCAAAAAATCTTACTACTATGTGTATCTTTCTGTTAATCTTAAGTCTAAACAAGTTTCATTCTGAATGCTGTGTAGCTCTATAGCTGCATATCCGTGGTGAATATCTGGTCTCAGTCTTTCCATAAAGTTTGTGTTTTCTTCACAAATCATTTTGTATTTCTTAAATTGGTTTCTAGGTGTTTTACTATGTTTTCTTGCTGTTATGATTAACAACAAAAAACAACAGGTGTTTTGGGAAGCTATTTATTTTTTAAGTTCATCCAGCCTCTTGATTGAATTTTTCATTTGTAAAAGTAGACATTATTTTGAATTTTCTAATTACTAGATATCTGCAAGTGTTTGCATTTCAAGTTGTGTTTAAAAGTGTGTTTCACAGAGTTAAATGTAAAAACATTTCTTGTATGTTTTTAATAAGAACGGATGACTGGGGCAGCATCATATCTCAGAAAAACAAAGGCTGCACATGGTGGCACAAGCCTGTAATCCCAGCACTTGGGAGGCTGAGGCAGGAAGATTGCCATGAGTTCGAAACTGGATACATAGTCAGTGCAAGACTAGACTGGATAACATAATGAGAGCATGTCTCTGAAACAAAACAAAAACAAACACATCCCAAAACAAAACAAAACGAAAGACTGACTGGGAGAGGAAAATGAGGAGGAGCCACAATAAAACAGGAAAGAAGAGAGCAGGATGAAAGAAGGGGCTAGTTTTTGTCAAGAGCTTAGTGTAGTGGAGTTTAGAGGAGTTGGTGTGAAAATCTGAGGAGCTATTTTTAGTTTTGTGTTGGGACAAGATAAATAAAGCAGTACTATATGGACTCATGGATCTTCCTATGTTTGTGTGTTTCTAAAACATATAAATTTTGATTTTTCTCGAGGTAGGAGTCTTTAGAGAGATTTGTGATCTCAAGATTTTTGATTTCATTTTTAACACTTAAATTACAACAGTGCCTTCAAAAATAAAAGCTCAGTGACAAATTCTAAGTCTAAAGTTTTCAGAAAGATACAGTACATTATTTAGTTAATAATCTTCTGCTTGACTTCTTTGTCCCTAGATGTATAGGACAAAAACAGATTATTTTATGCCATGTGTAGTGTGTAAGATAAAATTCTAATAGTTGACATTGTTGTATTTGAAGAATAAAGTCTTCCCTGACTGAACTCTTCTAACTCAGCTGTGGTATTCTAAGTTAGAAGCAGCTCTTTTACAGCAAGTTTCAAATAGTGCCTTATTTGGAGATTTTTATAATAGTTTTTTTTTCCTTTCTTTTACTAAATTTGCAGTATAACTTGTATATTTTACTAGGTGTGATGTATGTGTTTTCTTGCTTTTAGAATCCACATTTTTCCTCCAGTGGATGGGGTTGATCCCAGGAGCTGGGGCGCACTAGTGCACATAGTCTTCAATGTGAGCTGCCTCCCAGCCCTAGGGTCTACTTCATGTGGCTTTGAGTGGTTGAAGAAAGGAAGGGATGTTTCTTTGCTTTGTGCCAAGAAGTTGCTGCTCTGGCAGTGTTGTGGGAGTAAATGGTCTTTTGACTTGGAAAGAACTTTTGTATATAAATTCTGTTGTAAAAATAGTGGTTATGTTTCCTAGTCTGTACTATAAGAAGGTAACTATGTCTGAGATATATTTCATTGGCATTTATATTGTTTTTGGAAAGTGTATTGACTAGTGAATTTGCATTGGATCACAGCTTTTTTGTAAGTCAGAAATTGTACTTGTTTAATTTTGTTAGCTAAGAAATTTCTGAAAGTTGGAAGATTAAGGAAAAACATTTTTCGTTAAAGAAGACATTCCCTAATCCTTTAAATATTGACTTTTATTATTGTTAATATTTGTAGACCAGATCATCAGATGTTCATTCATCTGGATCTTCAGATGCACATGTAAGTATAAAAGACAACCTTCGTTTTTAATAAAAATTTAATTTTCTTTGTATATATCCCTATGCCTATGCTTTTATGCAATATATGCAGTTAATGCTGTGTGTAGATTTTTTCTTTACACTCCTTTTTTGTGCTGTATTTGCATAAGTTAGCCCTCATACCATTTTAGAAACCTAATATATATGTTTCCTTTTTATTGTGTTGAAAAATTCTGTGCGCATATAAATGTTTGTACTTATATGTTGGCCATAGAATTGCATTGTGCACACTCTTTTCTCACTGAATGTAACACTGAAATCTTCCCAAGTCATTTGGTATAGCTCTAACCCATTTTTCTAGTGGCATCATAATGTTTCACAGTGAAGTACAATTACAATTATTTATTAAGCTACGTTTCTGTTGGAGAGTTGTGTATACTTTTTTTCCAGAACTTTTAGATATTTTGATTTTGTTTTGTTTTGTTGAGATAGGTTCTTAGTACGTAGTTTAAACTGACCTTGAACTCCCTATATAGCCCAGGATGGCCTTGAACTCCCAGTGATCATCCTGCCTCACCCTCTTGAGTGCCGGAGTTTTAAGCAAGCACTACCACACCTAACTGCTTTTAGATATTTTTAATACTGCAGTAAATACTTCTCTACATGTTATTGTAGCAATGTTCAAAGTGTGGTCAATAGATTACTATGGTGTATTGTGAATCTTTCAGGGACTCTCTGAATTCAAAACTTTTATTATAATACTGAGGGTTTTTTGTCTTTCTCACTGTGAAGACATTTGTACTCACAGTACAACAATCAGTGAGTAACCATTGGCACTTTAGGGTGAATTAAGGAAGTGACACCAAAATGTACTGGTAGTGGTTGTATTCTTCCCCAACAGGTACTGTTAAAAAAAAATGCTTGTTTCACTGAAGAATATTTTTGGTGAAGTAGTAAAAATTATAGTCTTGACTTGTGTGTATCTTTTTAATACTCCGTGTGATGAAACAAAAAGTACATAGAAGGTACTTTGTGCTTACAAAAGTGTGATTGTTTAAACAAAACTAGCTTTTTTTTTTTTTTTATAGAATACTATTTTTACTTAAGGAACAACTGGTACATAAATTATAACTAATTAGACTTAGATTATTTTGCTGTTTTTTTGGAAATGAAGGAAAGAACCTGTTACTTCAAGAATAACTGCCAGTATCACCTTGGAGGAGTCAAGTACTACTTAAAATTATTGCAGACTTTCCCTGTTCTTAAGGACATTGAATGGAATCAGTGGGGATATTAAGGAATACGGTTTTTTAAGGGCAACAGTGAAATTTGTCAATTTTTGAATACTTAAGATTATTTCTAGTTTTCAGTACCATATGTGTGATTTTTTTTTAAAAGCTTTTTTGTTTTAAACTTTGTTCAAGATGGATGCATCTGGACCTTCAGATAGTGATATGCCAAGTCGGACACGACCCAAGAGCCCAAGAAAACATAATTATAGGAATGAAAGTGCCCGTGAAAACCTTTGTGATTCGCCTCATCAGAATCTTTCAAGAGTGAGTATTGGTAAAGATAAGAAAGGAGTGCTAATGATCCGTCATTAATTTTACTTAAAAACAAAGGGGCTGTTTGGTTATTCATTCAATTTTTGGCAAAGGAGTATTTTATATGTAAAGTAGTTATGGTCAGATTTAGGTTTCCTTTCTTACTTTTTGAGCCAAATGCCCAATACCCATCCCTGGAAATGCACAGATGATTAAGGCAGTTGTGACTTTGAGAGGGCAACTGGACTCATCTTGGGAGGTAGACAGGAGCAGGTGCTGCTCACTGTGTTAAGTGCAGTGCCTTGATCAATTAGGAGCACAGAGAAGGATCTTCTTCACTTCTGGATCTGCAAAGTGTTCTTGGGCTGTAGTTTTTTTACTTACTCTAAATAATATTTTTCTTACTAAATTTGGAATATAATAACAAAAAGTTGTTACCAGTGAATAATAACCACTGATAACACCTTTTATTTTTAATATTTCTAAGCATAAATTCTTATATTTTTGAGATTCAGTTTATAAGAACACATTTTTAAATATCCTATTTTCAGTTCTTTTTTTTTTTTTTTTTTTTTTTTTTTTTTTTTTTTTTTTTTTTTTTTTTTTTTTTTTTTTTTTTTTTTTTTTTTTTTTTTTTTTTTTTTTTTTTTTTTTTTTTTTTTTTTTGTGGCACTGGGGATTGAACTCACAGCCTTGCGCCTGCCAGACAGGTGTTTAAGCCACTGAGCCGAACTCCTGGCCCTAGGTTTTGAAGCAGGGTCGCACTATGTAGCTCAAGCTGGCCTTGAACTCAAAACGCTCCTCCTACCTCAGCCTCCCAAGTGCTGGGATTAAAGGTGTGTACCACCACGCCCGGATATTCTAATATTTTTTCATTTCTGCAAAAAGCGTATAAACAGACTTTGTAATAGGTAAGTGTGTTATTCCTTTCCGTAAACACTTCATAAGCCATAAAATTATGGTTTTTATTGAATTTTTTGTAAGTTTGCTTCTGTTTAAACTTTTGAAGTTGACTCCAAAGACGTTGAATGTTGTAAAACATTTTTCTTTCTGTTTAAAGAGAAAAGTTTTATTTGAATCTAGTCCTGAAACCCACTATTGATTTTTGGGTTATAAATTGCTTTATTTTTCTCAAAACGACTTTAACTTCAAAATAGTTTACATAAATGATCCTCTTCCATTCTGCATTTCTCGAGGGCACGTCTATTCAGTAAACAGTGAATTGATACAGTTTAATTTTGTAATTTGTTAATTTTTCATTTTAAAAGGGGAGAAATCTTTAAGTTTCAATATTTTAGGCTGTACTTAACAAACCCTTCTACCTTTTAAAGTGCTGAATCAAACAAGTAACTGAAAAATGAGAGGTCTAAAGTGTATTTGTCCATATTTCAGAAGGAAGTTACTTCTAAAGTTACATCAGTGAAGTGTTTAAATATTTTCATATATATTTAAATATTTTCTTATGTAGATTGGGCATCCCTTATCCAGAGTGGGACCAAATGTATTTCAGATTTCAGGTTTTTGATTTGGGAATATTTGCACGTTCATAATGAGTTACCTTGTGAATGGGACCCACGTCTAAACATGGAATTCGTGTCTATTCAGTACAAATTTTACCCGCATACTGTAAGGGCAATTTTATACTGTATTTTTTAGTGCACCTGCATTTTGATGGTAGCCTGTCACAGAGGTTAGTTTCCTGTGGAATTTTCTGCTTGTCACAATCATGTTGATTCTTAGAAAGTTTTAGATTTTGGATTTTCATATTAGGAGTATTCAGTGTGTATTCAAAATTAACTGATACAGTTTTATTAGAACTGAAACCTGAAATACTGTTGGTGATATAGTCCTAGCAGAGAAAATGAAATTACTTTCATAAATATCTTCTTGATAGTAATTTATGAAAATTACAAAAGGATGTAATATGATTTATAGTACCTGAAATGGGGGTTATAGATGGTAGATGTCTGTACAATGGAAATATACTTCCCTCTCTATATTGAAGGATGTTTTCTATCATTGTTACCTTTTCCCAGAAATGTCTGTATTTTCCTTTATTGGTTGTTTTTTCTCTTGGTCTAAGCTTTAGTATCTGTCTGTTTTGTTTTTAATTTTTTTTTTAAAAGACTTGCATGTTACTAACCTTGAGCTAATAAATCAAAACTTTATTTAATGAATAGATACATACATCAGAGTCAAATCCAAGAAAGACATCTGTTGCTTGAGTGACTTCAGCTTTACTTTACAGTGAAATTTTTTAGTTTTGTACTTTTATTATTATTTTTTTGAGACAGGGTCTCTCTATGTAGTTCAGGCTGGCCTTGATTCACGTGTAGCCCAGGCTGGCCTCGAACTCACAGCAATCCTCTTGCCTTAGACTTCCGAGTGCTGGAACTACAGGCGTACGCTATCATGCCTGGCCGACAGTGACATTTTTTAAAAAGTAAGCTATTCCAAAGATTTGGGTATCAGTTGAGGTATATTTAGTTTATAGATGCCATTAAGAACGTGTAAGTAAAGACGTGGTTTTTATTTCTTTGGACAGCCTCTTCTGGAAAACAAACTTAAAGCATTCAGTATTGGAAAAATGAGTACAGCTAAACGAACTTTAAGTAAGAAGGAACAAGAGGAATTAAAGAAAAAGGTAATGCTTAAAATGTATCTTGAGTTATTGTTGCAAGTGAAATGTGTCTAAGGGAGAAGTAAATATATGGGCAGTGTAGAACATTGTTTTCTGAAGATTTTTGATGTCTTGATGTTCTCAACTCCATTTCAAGTCAAATTTATCACTTGATGTATGTTCGGAAGAGTCTAACGTTTGTTCCTATGCCATCTGAACCTGTTTCATCTTTTTTATTAACAATTTTGGTTATTTTCTGTGCTTTTTTTTGGTATAAGCAAGAGAGTATGAGTAAACATGCATTGTACCCATGCTCCTCAGGCAAATGATAGTGTGCTATGTATGATATACTTTTCCCCACATCACATTTTTAATTTAAAATATTTCAGAGATTACGTTTGATATGGAAATAGTCATTATTTTCCTTTTGTGGCTTTATGCAATAGTTTATTTTATTTTATTTTTTTTGGTACTGGGGATTGAACTCATGACCTCACACTTACCAGGCCAGCACTCGAGCCATTGAGCTAAATCCCCAGTCCTTTATGCAGTATTTTAGTCATCTAAAATCTTACTGCAGGCATTTGGTAATTTGGTCTTTTACCATTGCAAATTATGCCCTTATGGATAGTATTATGGTCGTGTGTATGGTAGTAACAGGGTTGAATCTAGGCCTTTACACTGAAATATGTCCCCAACTATTTTTTATTTTGAGACAGGGTCTCACTGAGCTCATAGTTGTGATCCTTGTGCTCCAACCCCATGGAGTGCTGGGATCACAGGTGTGTACCACTTTGCATTTTTTTTGTTCATTTTCTTTGCTAATGTATCTTTGGCATATATTCCTAGAGGTGAGATTACTTGATTGAATGATAAATGTATAAATAGTTCTATTTGTCATATTGTCAAATTATTTTCTGTAGGGAAAGGGACGTTTTGATCCTTGCCAGTAATGTACGAGTGGTTGTTTCCCCATAGTCTTTTTTTTTTTTTTTTTTTTTTTTTTTGCGGCACTGGGGATTGAACTCACAACCTCGCGCCTGCCAGGGCAGGTGCTTAAGCCACTGAGCCAAACTCCCAGCCCTGATTTTCTTGAGGCAGGGTCGCACTATGTAGCTCAGGCCAGCCTTGCGCTCACGTTGTAGCCCAGAGTGGCCTCGAACTCACAACGCTCCTTCTACCTCAGCCTCCCGTCCCCATAGTCTTTTAAGTAGAGAATGTTATTGAAGGAGTTTTGCCAGTCTGCTAGGTGAAAAGTAGTTTCTAGGTGTAGTTTTAAGTTTGCACTTTTATCATGTGTAAAGTTAGCACTTTTTCTTGTTTCTTTAAACTGATTGTATCTCCACTTTTCTTCCCTGTAAGTTACTAACACTGTAATACTGTACAAGTTGTGATTCTCTTCCATTTATTGATACTTTTATTTTCTTTTTTTGTAAAAACTATTGTCATATTATTAGATTTGTCAATCTTTTCGTATGATTTCTGGTTTTTCAGTCTAGTTTTTCCCACTCTGAGCTTATAAGGAAATGTCCTCACATTTTATTTTGTTTTCATTTTTAAGAAAATCTGATTCATTTGCATTTTATCCTGCTATATGAAGAATTGATTCATTTTTATCATTTTCTGAACAGTTATCTTGACATCATTATTGAAAAGTCAATGTATTTCTCACTGATTTGTTTTTGTTTTTGTTTTTGTTTTTTGGTACCAGGGATAGAACTCACGACCTGTGCTTACCAGGCAGGTGCTTATGCCAGTGAGCTAAATCCCCAGCTCTCATTGATTTGAGATGTGCCTTTTATTGAATGTTGAGTTTCCGCATAGTATTGGAGTTATTTCTTTTGTTTTTTGTTGTGTCCCATTGGTCTTTGTTAATATGTACTAATACATTTTGTGAACACTTAAAGAGTATCTCTATTGAAAATGTCATGGTTCTTGCTATGATTTAGGAGTTGCTGTTTTTTAACTTGTAGTACTCATATCTTTGGTGACTTGAAAAAGAAATTATATTCACCAAATTAAGTTGCTGTGGAAATTTCATAGACATTAATATTGTAACATTCTTCCATACAGTCTTAATATTGTGGCCCTTGAATTGTCTGTAAACAAATTTACTTGTTAACAGACTTTTTGTGGTTTAACAAATTGCTATTAAAGAAACAAGGATTTGTTTGGTTGCTGAGTTAATTGACATATACTGTCTACCAAAGGTTAGAGGTTTTTTTTTTTTTTTTTGAGACACTTTGTAGTTCAGGCTGGCCTTAAACTCACTGTGAAGCCCAGGCTGGCTTTGAGCTCACAGCAGTTTTCCTGCCTCAGCCTCCTGAGTGCTATGATTATAGGCGTGGGCCCCCACACTTGCTAGATATTATTAGAACTGCTTACCTTGAGAAGGGAGAGATTTCATCACACTATTTCTTGATGAATTTAATTCTGTACTACAATAATAATTTTTCCACTATATGGTTATCTTGTTATGTATTTAGGAAGATGAAAAGGCAGCTGCTGAAATTTATGAGGAATTTCTTGCTGCTTTTGAAGGAAGTGATGGTAATAAAGTGAAAACTTTTGTGCGAGGAGGTGTTGTTAATGCAGCTAAAGGTAAGGGTGAATATTGTAGTCCTTGAATGAATCCTAAGTCTTGATCGAGTGAATACAAGTAAATAATTACGGAAAAAGCTTGATTGCTTTTGAATTTCACATTTCCTTTTTGTCAGCACCATCTAGTGGTTATATTAATTAGCAAAATATAGACAAATATTGACTAATGAGATATTAAAGCCAGGTAATTTTAAAAAATTTAGTACCTTTAAAGTTTTAAGACAGCTAAGCACTTAGTAAAAATTTTAGTGTGTCTCATAGTTTTGCTATAAAGTGATTAGTATTTTGAAGATAAGGTGGTATTTGAATTTAATTTCTTATCAGTAGTGATAATATTAAAGGCATATTAATAACTATTTTAAAATAGTTAAGAACATCAAATATGGTAAAATTAGTTTTGCAGCTTAGTATTTTGAATTTCAGAAGAACATGAAACAGATGAAAAAAGAGGTAAAATCTATAAGCCATCTTCAAGATTTGCAGATCAAAAAAATCCTCCAAATCAGTCATCTAATGAAAGACCACCATCTCTTCTGGTGATAGAAACCAAAAAACCTGTAAGTCATACCTAAAGTAATATCACTTATGTTCAAAGATGACACTACCATTGGTACTTTCACTGTAAGCAGAATTTTTGGATTTTTTTTTTTTTTAAGTTTTTGGAAATAGATGTTGAGTTCTGGTGCTTTCTGAGTAATTTACAAAGATAAGAGATAATGAGTTAGAGTGGAGTATGTAGATGATTTTTTTTTGGTTGTTTTTATTGTACCCATATTACAAGTTAAAAGTTTCCTATATTTTGTGTATTAATGTAAAATATGTAATAGGGTCATATTTTACGCAGTTCTGAACTGAGGAATTTAAGTTGTTAGCATCATGTAGTGTATGTTTCCCAGAACATTTTGGAACTTTTCGAGAATTAGGTATTGGAACTAGTGACTACCTTAAGTATTTTCAGTGATAGAATAATTTTTTATCTTGGAGGGTGGAGTTTTTATGGGAGGTGATCGATAGGTGTGGGTCATGTCATTTGAAGCTACATTTGGTGAATGAAAAATGAACAGTGAGACTGATTTTTCTTGCATGACTTTTTAAAGATAGCTCTAAAAGCAGTTAAAAAAATAACAACTTTTTGAAGATACAGTTCACGTACCATAAAATTTACCCTTTTTAGTGTACAGTTAAGTGCAATATTCCCAGTTGTTCAACAACTGACAGTCAAAACAGTACTCAAATTTCAGAACATTTTGGCACCCCATATCAAAACTATAGCAATTGTCTTTCAACCCCATTTCCCTAATACCTTCAGCTCTTTTCAACAGTTAATTTACTCTGTCTCTTTGATTTTCCTGTTCTGGACACTTCATACAGATAGAATTATACAACATGTGTTACTTTATGTCTGGTTTTTTAACTTAACATGTTGTAGCATATTTCAGCCCTTTTTGTTGTCAAATACTCCATTTTAGGATATACCATACTGTATATTGCTTTTTCATTTATTACTTGATGGACAATTGGAATGTTTCTGCTTTTCAGCTATTATGAATAATGCTGCCATAAACATTTGTCCATGGGGCTTTGTGTGAACTTAGGTTTTCAATTCTCTTAGAAATATCGATGAGTGGAATTTTTGAGTTACATAGTAATTCTCTGTTTAACCTTTGAGAACTTATCAAACTCTTTTACCCAGCACTAACATGAAGGTTTTAATTTTTCCTGGTTTTCATCAATGCTTGTTAAAATTGTTAGGCATCTTAGAGTGTGAAGTTGTATCTCATTGTGGTTCTAATATTTATTTGCCTAATGATACTGAATATTTTTTCATGTATTTGCTGTCCATTTGTAATCTTTAGAGAAGTATCTATTCAGATTTTTGGTCATTGTTTTAATTGGGTTATTTTTTCATCATTGAAGTTTTTTGTTTTGTTTCGTTTTTGTTACCGGGAATTGAACTCAGGACCTTGTGCTTGCCACACAGTTGTGCCACTGAGCTATTTCCCTGGCCTTTATTATTGAATTTTAAGAGTACTTGACATCTTCTAGAGTCAAGTTTTTTATTGGCTATGTGGTTTGTAAATTTTTTCTCCTATTTCTTGATATTTATCCTTTCCTAATTGAAGCACAGAAATTTTAAGCTTTAATTAAAATATTGTTTATTCTTCTTCTGTTTGAACTATATTTGTCATATCCTTAATAGCCACTGAAGAAAGGGGAGAAAGAAAAGAAAAAAAGCAATTTGGAACTCTTCAAAGAAGAATTAAAACAGTAAGTTTTATAGTATGGGAGAACTTTTGTAGGTATATTGAGCTGATGTCTGAATACTGTCGTGTACAAGTTATTATTAGCTAGCTTACTGTGAGGTTGTTTTAGGCATTATATTTGGTGTAGTATTTCAAAATGAATTAGCATTTAGTCTAGCATCTAGGTTGCTTGGAATATGTGAATTCAATTCAATGACTTACTGAATGACTGGAGTTTTTTTTAGTGGAAGCAGTATGTGGTATGACTGAAAAATATGACAAATGTTTATATTTTTATAGTAAAAGACACATTGCTATTAATCCCCCTCAAAAGGCTCCCCCTCTCACATCAGATACACTTATCCCCAAATTCTTATCACTTTCTGAAGTAGTTCTCAAAAGTCCTCTTTTGTGAGTATCTTTAGTTGCATTGTGTGACTGCCTTGATGTCCTGAGTTGATTGAGAAGTTTACCTTTCGTTGTCATTTTGACTTTGGGGAAGAGCCAGAAGTTGTACAGTACCAGGTCTGGTGAATAAGGTGGACAAGGACATGCTATAATGTTTTTACAAGCCTGCCTTTCCATTGGATGGCAGTTAGCCACAGCATTTGTGTATTTTTTATCACAACTTGAAGAATACTCATAAAAGAGGACTTCCAGAACTGCTTCAAAGAGTGACAAGAATGATGGGATACATGTGTTTGAAGTGTACATGTATGGGGTTAATGGGAATGTGTCTTTTACCATAATAATTTTAGAAAAATTTAAAAGTGTACTCACTGGAGGTAGAGGTGTAGGGGTGGTTGGATTTAATGTGAAACAACAAATTTGGCAGTTTTAAAGTTGAATTTCCTCTGCCTTAAAAAGTGGGCTTTGGTTTGTACTGCTGGGACGATAAAAATTTGCTTATGGCTCTGTCATAACAGGGCTGCTAATTTTGGTTATTATTACCAGTATTTAATTACTGATATTTCAAATTATTTGAAGATGGTACTTGGGTGAGCTCTGTTATTAAATGTAAACAAACAATTTGTGACTCATTTTTAGTGATTGTAAATATTTTCAACAGGATTCAAGAAGAGCGTGATGAGAGACATAAAACAAAAGGCAGGCTAAGTCGATTTGAGCCTCCTCAATCAGATTCTGATGGTCAGCGTCGTTCTAGTAAGTGACATTTATTTTAACGTGTATAATTTATAATTAATTATTTCAAAAACTAAAAATTATTTTCTTTTCTGTCTTTTAAGTGGATGCACCTTCAAGAAGAAATAGATCATCCGGTGGTAAAAGTTTCTTGCTCTTCAATTAATAAACTTTTCACTTTGTACTTTGCAGTTTATAATTTTTTTTTTCTTTTTGCTGTAGTTCTTGATGACTATGCACCTGGTTCACATGATGTAGGAGATCCAAGTACTACTAATTTATACCTTGGAAACATTAATCCACAGGTAATATTAATAGACAGTGTTGGCCCATATGCGTTTTGCTTTTGGATGGAACTAGATAGTCTTTAAAATTAGAAACTTGGAACTTACAAGTAAGGCCCAAATTGTTTTGCTACAGATTATTGAGGGCTTGTCTCCTCCTCCAGTGACTGAGCTACGTTCTGAATTTGAAATGTTTTGCTAGGTGCTGATTGTATTACTTATAAGTCAGGGTATAACCAGTAATGGGAAATGTTCTTTTGAGATTTACTTTTTTTTTTTTGGTGGCACCGTCGAACTCACAACCTCGTGCCTACTAGGGAGGCGCTTAAACCACTGAACCAAACTCCTGGCCCTAGTTTTTTTGAGACAGGGTCGCACTATGTAGTTCAGGCCTGTCTTGTGCTCACGTTGTAGCCCAAGCCAGTCTCGAACTCACAATGCTCCTCCTACTTCAGCCTCCTGAGTGCTGGGATTAAAGGCGTGCGCCACCATGCCCAGCGAGACTTTTTTTTTGCTGCATACCTTGTTTCCTTATGGAGTTCCTTTATTTACTCTGGGTACCAACGAACTAGTGTTTGTACTTTTTTTTTTTGTCTTTTATATTTTATTTTTTTTCTACTTCAGTATTATCAATTATGTTATGAGGGATGTAGTGATTATACAGGATATCATTTTAAAAAATTATAGGTACCAACACTTTGACCTTATTGCATGCTTACTATTTTATTTTCTCTACTCTTGATAACACTGTAAATTGGGTACTAGAAAGGGAAAGGGTGATTTTATTTCCTCATCAAATACTGAAATTCCTCCTCATATGTGCCAACCATGGCTGCCTGGAAAATATTGCTTAAATTCAAGACCATCTCTGTAAAATAGCTTATATAGATACTGGGGTGTTAAAACAGGAAGAGGGGCATTGAAGTGTTCTTTTGATTTTTGTAGTCACTTAACCTCCCTATCCTGGCATCTTACATTTTAAGTAAAATAGAATTTTCCTTATAAGGAATGCCCCAGGAGAGCTAAGATTTTACTTAGAGTTCGTAGTACTTGGGATTATGTAAAATATGTTGCATTTCATACTTTAAAAATTATTTTGCCTTCTATTGCGTAGAAGTGTTTCTTTGGTCTTTCCTTTTTTTTTTTTTTTCGACATACCAAAAAACTCATATGCATGTCATAGATGAATGAAGAAATGCTATGCCAAGAATTTGGAAGATTTGGACCGTTGGCTAGTGTGAAAATTATGTGGCCTAGAACTGATGAAGAAAGAGCAAGAGAGAGAAACTGTGGCTTTGTGGCTTTTATGAATAGACGAGATGCTGAAAGAGCTTTAAAAAATTTAAATGGTAAGAACATTTGTACTTTCAATTTATTAAATTTAGAACTTTTTTTGGTTCAGAAGAATATTTATAAAAACTAGTCAGGAATTGGACTCAAAATGGAGAGGTTAAAAATGAATTTAATTCAAACCACCAAAAGTATGTTATTTTCATTAGAGACTTACTAAAGTGACCTTTCTTTCTTGTAGGAAAAATGATTATGTCTTTCGAAATGAAGTTAGGTTGGGGTAAAGCTGTACCGATTCCTCCACATCCAATATACATTCCTCCTTCTATGATGGAACATACGCTTCCCCCACCTCCATCTGGACTGCCTTTTAATGCGCAGCCTAGAGAACGGTTAAAAAACCCCAATGCTCCCATGTTACCACCACCTAAAAACAAGGAGGATTTTGAGAAGGTAATTTTAAAAATGTACATAGGGCCGCATCTAATTTGTAAATACTAAATCTATGGTAGTATTTTCTTTTCAACAATTTATAAAAAATGTGTGTATAATCTGTTTGGCAACTCTTAAATAAGTAGATGTGTTCCCTGCCTTAGCCCATGGATACCCTTTATTGAAATACTAGGTCATATTTTTATTTGTGGCTACCATTCCTTTTTTGACCACTTCGTTAAGTTTTTTTTTCTTTTGTCCAGTGTTGTATTCAGGTTTGCTTAAGTGCAGTATCTCAGTTTACTTTGTTCTGAGAAAGTGGTAGTTTGTATTTGGTTTAGTGACTTTTCAGTTAGAAAGACCACCTAAATAGTTAAATTATTTGGATGGCAGCTAGCTGATTTAGTTTTCAGGGTCTGAAGTTTTAGAATATTGGATGAGAGCATATGTGGTATTAAATAATCTAGTAGAAGCAAAGGGTGAGTATTCTCTTTATTAAATAAAACCAACTTAATTTTGAGTTAAAGAATTTATTGGTTCTATTATGAATTACACTTAAAATGACAGGGCTGGTTTTAAAGGCTTGGGAACAAAGTAGCGTACTGTATGGTCAGAGGCAAACAGCTAATTATTTCACAAATTAAAATCTTTATCTGATAATTCTCAGTGTAGTACCTATTTCGGTGCATTGATGTGCATTCTGGCAGGAATGTTCTGATTCTTTGCATTTGGTGAACATTTATTGTTCACTGAACACATCCATTTGCATTTATGTAATTGCTTAGTGTATAATTACTTCAAATGCAGTGATTGCCTGCAAAACTTGTGATTAGATGTGTAGTATTTTCAATGCATATGTATATTTTTGCTTGTTACTTGTTAACAATACTCACATATTCTATGTTTATTATCTGATGTGACTTCATATACAGACTCTGTCGCAAGCCATAGTCAAAGTGGTTATCCCAACAGAAAGGTACATGTTTTTCTTTATTATTACTGATCTAAATATAGACAATATCCCCTTCTGAATTTAAGAAAAATGGTGTTGAGGAAAAGGTAATATCTTGACTGAGCAATGGTTTCTTCCCAGTACTTTTTTGGGGGATACGTGAAATTTAACTGATTTAGTATACTTTGCAATTTTATGTCATTTATCTTTTTTGTTTTTATTGTTATCAATATAGGAAATTTGTATAGCTTTGGTAGTTTAGAATGTGTTTAATAGCTTTAATTTGGGGTTGTTGGTGTAATAATGCTTTTATGATAGAAAAAAATAGATGTCTAAATAAAGTTTAACTTAAATTTTAGATAATGTTGTAATTTGACCTAATCTGTTTCTCCTCCATTCTCTTGGTTTCTGAATTATCTACATTTAGTGTACAACCTTGGTTTGAGTTCTTACTTCAGGCATAGTTATATTTTTTACCTAATTGATTTTAAGAACAAATTCCTATTTTCATGAACACTGGACATACTAGAAACTTTCTATTATGATTGCAAAGATGTTTGGAATTCTTTTATTTTTCTTTCTGTTTGTTTCCTTTTCAACATACTGTTAATGCAGAAGAGTTCATGCTCTAGGTATGCTCTTGCTCAGTCAAGCTAAGCCTTTTCCCAAACACAGAAACACAACACTGGTTGAATAATAAATGAACACAAAAGAATACCAAATTCTCTTTGACATTGGCCTTGGTGAGCAACACCAGCTGAACTGTCTGCGGCAGCGGGGGACCAGGAAAACATCATGGGATGGATTGGGAAAGTATACAGTTTTTGACCAGACATTGGTACGATCGACTCCAATAAATGTGGTTTTGTTATAACTGAGAGACAATTTTTTTTTGTTGTTGTGGTTGCCCAGAATAAGATAATTACCATTTAAAAATAAAATAATGCACTCTAAAATATATCATCTTTTTGTACTACACTGTTGTATTCTGATAGAAAAGTCACCATTTTTTAACTAAGAAAATTACGCAATCCTTAAAGTTCAGAGTGTGATTACAATTCTTTGATAATCTTAAATTCAAGTTAGTAACAACTAATTGTCAGATTTTGATTTTAAATAATCATGTTAAGCATTTAAAAACTTCTTTTAAACTTAACTTTGTAAAAATAGATTTTATAAGTTACAAGCCTGTTTAAAACTATAGTGTTACTTTTTTTCCACTGATAAAGCATTCACAGGAAAGTTTTTGTAGCATTCAAAACACACATATGCAGTAGTAGCTTTATATGTGGCTCAGCTTATTTCTGAACAAAATTTTGAGTATACATTTTGCTAAAAGGTCTTGACAGGCCATTAGAATGAATCCTTTGGTTTTAAACTTGCTAAACCATTTTACATACATCTTTTAATACTGAAATCAAGTTGCTTTTGACTTAATTTGCACAAGTTTCTGGGTGTATAGCATTTGTCCACCTAGTAAATAGTCTTCTGATAGCAGAAATTATCCTTAGCTTTAATTTGGCTCATGCTAGTGGGAATTTTGGAACTGAACTGTAACTCTACTTTATCACCCTTTCTTGAAAATAATGTCATTAACTCTGGATGGTGAGAATACATTCTATTTTGGATATTAAGAACTGCATATTTGCAGAGCAATTAATACTTTTGTGAAGGAAAAATAATTTTTAAATTTAAAATTATGTTGTTTTAACAAATTGAATAGTTTAAAATGTACATCTTGCCCTTTGTAAAGACTTAAACCTTCATATAATTTTTTGACCTCCTTTATAATTAAACTTTTTCCACTTTGTAGAGATTTTAGTGTCTGCTTAAGTAACTTTGTTGGAAAACTGGAAGAAAATAATTATAATCAACATGAGATTATTTTACTGTTAGTTATTCTGAAGCAGGGCATTATAGAGCCAAAAAAAAAAAGTCTTGTACTGTATATTTACATTGTAGCAGTTTATATGAGTTTAGTTTGAACTGGGAATGCTAAAGGTGTAATTTAGAGTGTGCTTTATACCAAGAGCCAATATCCTTTTGCTTTTCCCAATTGTTAAATGCTGATTCTGAATGCTGGGGGACTGGTGAAATGAGAAATCAAAAGCAGCTTGTAAGCAAGCTGAGTCATTTTTGCTGGGCAACATCCATACTCAATGTCTGAAATTGTGTTTTGAGTGTTACTAGAGATTTCAGCATGAAATTTTTTAAAATAACTGTGAATTGAACCAGTAGAATGACTATAACTACAAAGTTACAGACGTTCTTTTTCGGGCTTAAATACTGAAAAATAATTATTATGAAAAAACGAGAAGGGCATCTCACCATGTCCCCCATTTTGGAAAGAGTAGGATTCTATTTATTTAAGCTTTGGCAATGTAACTTCCTCATTGATCCATAACATATAGGTAGAATTACACATGTCATGAATTGTAAACTAGTTTGAATATGTTCCAAAGGGATGTTGCCTCATTAAAGGTCAGATTTAATAAAAACTCCATCTGGTATATGTGTACCAGAAAGGCACAGGAATTGGATGGATTTTTTTTAAATTAAATCAGGCCTTAAATCTGTTAATTATTTTGTGTTTTCATAAATTGTAGTCATGGTTATAACATTTCAATACTACTACAAAAGTACTTGGATTAGGAATATTTTCTTTTAAAATTGAGACAGTATGTAAATTTTTAGATGGTTGTAATATGCAAACTAAGTTATTGATTTTTATATATTTACAGCTTTCCATTTAGTTGTGATTCATAATTTGATGTTTTGCATTTGGAAAATAAAATTAAATGGCATTTAGAAAATTAAATCTTTATTACTATGAGGCTATGTTGTCATTTCCCACCCTCCCTTCACCTTCCCTTCTGTCCCACTCCCCTACCCTCACTGTCCCAACTCCCTCTTAATGCAGGTGTTAACATATGTTCCAGGTTACTTTTTTAGTATTAAATTCTATATTAGTCAGCAGAATAATCTTTTTCTGCACAATTATAGTAATTTAGGTCAAGTGTAGTTTTATATAGTGGTAGGTCTGAATCCATTTTCTTTAACTGTGTTGTTGTTGTAGGAATTTGCTCGCCCTGATACATCGAATGATAGAGTTTGTTGTACGTGAAGGGCCGATGTTTGAAGCTATGATTATGAACAGAGAAATCAACAATCCTATGTTCAGGTGTGCATTTTAAAAAATTATGGTAATATACTTGTAGCAAAATTCACCATTAATCGTTTTTATTATATAGTTCAACAGCAGTAATAGGTTCATTTATTGTGTAACCACTACAACCATCCATCTTGAGAACTGTTTTCTTCATTTTTAAAATTTAAGCCCTGTATTTATTAAAGAGTAACTCCCTACCCTCAGCCCCTCACAACCACTGCTGTACTTGATGTCTATAGCATACAGACATACAGATACACAGCAAAATCATATATTTCTCCTATTATGACTAGCTTATTTTACTTATCAAAGTCTTCAGGGTTCATCCATGTTGTAGCTATGCATAGGAATTTCCTTTTTAAAGGTGAGTGATACTCCATTGTGTGTGTATACCATATTTTATCTTCAGGTGTGATTTTTAAAGGTGCTTCTAACTTACTTTTTATAATTAAAAATATTTCTAAGAATAAAGCTCTGAAACTATAGGATTGTTTTTGCAGAGATGAGAAATTGGTTTTAGACATTAAAATGTGCTTAGGTCAGTTTTCATATCACATTTTGATTTACATAATTAGATACCATTGTTTTTAGCATTCGTTAGAAAGAAAATACTTTCATTGTGCTTGGTGGAACAAATGAGTTTTAAAGGAAATTCTTTGTCTTCTGAGGTAATACAGTATTTAAGACATTGACATTCTTAAGTAGTATAAAATCACTGCTTTTGAAATTACATGTTGAGAAAAGTCTGTTGCCAGCAACAGTATCTGACTTATAAATGTTTGTAAAAGTAATCTAAGACTCCAGAAGATGCCTGCATGTTCTGAGTATTAATGTTAGCTACTGAAGCAGTCAGGGAATTGGACTGGCAAGGGCTATGTAGCAGATGACAATGTATGAAAATTACTTGCAGTTTGATTTAGAATTGAATATACAAGTATTATTTATTTATTATATGTAATTGAAGGTATAAAACATATGATGCTTAGTGGTTTGTTTGTTTTGGTTAGGTTCTTATTTGAAAACCAGACACCAGCTCATGTTTACTACAGGTGGAAGCTTTATTCTATTCTGCAGGCAAGTAGAATTATTTACTTTGTTTTTTTTGACTCTGAGTTACGATAGCTTTTTAATAACTTCGTGGATGTTCATTAGGGAGATTCTCCAACTAAATGGCGGACAGAGGATTTTCGTATGTTCAAAAATGGATCTTTTTGGAGGCCACCACCATTAAATCCATACCTGCATGGAATGTCAGAAGAGCAAGAAACAGAAGCTTTTGTGGAGGAGCCTAGTAAAAAGGGAGCACTTAAGGAAGAGTAAGATATTTTTCCTTTCTGTTGTATGTTCAGAAAAGTTGCTTTAGTAGTTGCATTAATAGTCTTACTAAAGATTAACCCTGAAATAAAATGATCTTTCACTTTTGAATATTTAAAATGATAACATCATTTATCATATGCTTTGTACTTTTAAGCACGTTGGTAAATATGTGTTAGTTTACCTCTTTCGATTGATAAAATTAATAATGATCTCTTAAACATGATTGACTTCTTTTTCTAGCATAGAATAATTCCAATTCTTACAGAAATTATTTAGGGACCCTTAAAATTGTTGCCTTTTTGAGTATAACTTAAAGAGGGAAAAATTATTGTATGGGTAGTGGAGTTAGACGTTAACTATGCAAAAGTTTCTGATACAGTTGTCATTGTGTGGTAAGCAATGTGATGACTGTCATGGAATCATTTCATTATTAGTGTTCACTTAACACTGGTAAATGCAGTTGGTTTAAAGAAGCAGAAGCATATTTGCCCATTACATGTTCAGAGATTGTTCTGCATATCTCATGGAAAAAAATGGCTAAAATAATTTTTAGTATATAAACTTATATACTTTATTGTATAGTCTATAAGTCTTGTTGCACTGATGCATTGCGAGAGAATTTGCTAGTGGACTGCTATAGTATTCGAGTGTATTTGTTTCTGTTTCTGTAAGTGTATATTTATTACTTTTAGCCCAGGCTCTGCAGACTAAGCCTGTAGGCTAAATCTAGTTGCCTCCTGTCTTTGTCAGTAAGGTTTAATTGGAACACAGCCATGCCTATTTCTTCACATGTTGTCTATATCTGTGTAAGTGCCATAGCAGTAGAGTGTTTCAGAGACCAAATGACCTACAAAGCCTAAAATACTTACGATCTTACCCTTTACGGAAAATGTTAGCCTCTCCTTATCCCGTGAAGAAGTGCTAAACAGACTTCCTTCAAAGAAGAGTAAAGAACATAAACGTTCTTCTTCATTGTAATAGGATAGTACTGGGGCACTCTTGAAGATTTGGAAAAATGCTCATTATTTTAAATTTGTGTAATTTGTAGCCTAAAAAATACCAAAACAAACAAAAACACTGAAAATTTCTAGTTCCAAGAAAAGCATTCATTTCTATATAAGTTCTTCAAAGAATTGTAACAGACACTTCAGTCTTCAGAATGGCGATCTAATTAACGGCATCTGAAAGTTGTATGTGTAAATACTCAAGGTGGTAATTTATATTCAGACAGAGGGACAAATTAGAAGAAATCCTGCGAGGATTGACTCCGAGGAAAAATGATATTGGAGATGCAATGGTTTTCTGTCTTAATAATGCTGAAGCTGCTGAAGAAATAGTAGATTGCATTACTGAATCACTGTCCATCTTAAAGACACCTCTGCCTAAAAAGGTATGGGAAAGATTTCTCTTTCAGAACATTTACTTAGGGAAGTGGAGAATTAAATAGGTGACATCTTTTTGGATTGAAATTGGTTCCTTTTTTGCGTGAAGAACTTGACAGAGGAAATCTTTTTCCATGTAACTTTATTTTGTTTTCTGTCTGGGAAACTTGTTATGTTCATAGACATACAAGTTATCAACAAGTTGAAATGTAAGTGAGGTGTCAGATTTTATCTCTGCCAAAGTCATGGTTGTGGTGACATTGAATTTCATATAACCCTTCTAATTAATAGTGATTATTTGATTATAGCTAAGCATTAGCCATATGCTACTGATTTCGAGAATTGACAATACATAATTTTATTCTACATAACATTTTTAGCTAGTTTTTTAAATTTTTAAATCCATTTTGTGTTATCTTTTGGAATTACAGATTGCCAGATTATATTTGGTTTCTGATGTTTTGTACAACTCTTCAGCCAAAGTTGCCAATGCTTCATATTATAGAAAATTGTAAGTACGATGATGTAGGATGATACTCTTGAAATAGAATATTTAAAGGTTAAGGTTGAGAAAAGAGGATTTTTGCCAGTGTAAATAAGTAATGGCAAATATAAAGGAAGAGACCAAAGATAGAATATTAACTATAGCATCTTTGCTTTCTTCTGATCAGAAGTGTATTGTTTTTCACTGTGCATGTTTTCTAAAGCAGTAGCAAATTATGCTGCTATGTTATAATTAATATTTAACTCTTTTTTGGTTCCTTAGAGTTCTCCTTCTGTGTTTATTGATTAGGCTCAAGGAAAGGAATTGACTCTGAAAGAAAATTTGAAATTGGGGCCTACTCTAAATTCTGTTAGTTTTTTGTTTTTTGTGTTTTTCCGACAGTTCACTTAACTTTTATAAGTTTCCTGTTTTATAAAGCAAAGATGTTGAACAAAGAGATTTAGTACTTAAGAATCTTGAAGGCTTCACTGAAGAAAATTCAGAATAACAGAAGTTAAAGTAGTTATGATTTTTGAGTTTAAATATCTAGTTCTTGATCTTTAAGGATTTTGTGATTTATAAATATTTTAAGTACATGAGGAGTTTTTATTGATTAGCATGCTGAGGAGGATTTTTAAGCTGCATTTTAATGAACGTATTATTTGAATTTCAGTTTTGAAACAAAGTTATGCCAGATATTTTCAGACCTCAATGCTACTTACCGTACAATTCAAGGCCATTTACAATCTGAGAATTTTAAGGTTTGTGAACTGTTTTACCTTTTTTGCCCTATTAAATAGGTAGAGGTGGAGGGTATTGGAATGCTAAATGAGTACACTGGACAAATAAGACAGCAGAGAAAAGTGTTAGCTAGAATCAGGAAGTATTTCATTAGGTCATAGGGATTTAGGTTAAAAATTGGCTACTTTGATTTTCAGCTTTTGTGGTATCTTTGTTTTTCCCAGATTGTAGCTTATGTTTAGTATTAACAAACAGTGTAGGAGTTGACTTTATTTGGTAAAAAACAACCAGTTGCTGATCTTTTCTCCCCCATTGTTTTTAGGGTTTTGTTGTCCCTTTATTTTTGGTACCGGGGATCAAACTCACAACCTCATGCTTGCCTGACAGGCACTTATGCCACTGAGCTAAATCTCTGGCCCTTGTCCCTTTAATTGGAAGGTGATATTAATTTCTTTTAAAATAAAAAATGACTAGTGGGTATGGTAGTACATTCTTGTAACTGCAGCCCTCTGGAACGCTCAGCAGGAGAATTGCAAGCTCAAGCCCTCCCTAGATAATTTAGTGACTTAGAGAGACACTGACTCAAAGTTTAAAAAAAGGAAACAATTACAAGAGGCTGGGGATGTAGCTCACTGGGTTCAATCCATAGTACTCCTCCCCCATTATTTAAATTGTAAAAGGGTTGTTAAGGGAAAATTCAGCACATCACGTTGATCATTCTTACAAAGTTCGAGACATATTTCCCCAAAATAGTAATTCATGGTCTTATTTCCTATTTATTTAGCAACGAGTAATGACTTGCTTCAGAGCATGGGAAGATTGGGCAATTTATCCTGAACCATTTTTGATCAAACTACAGAATATTTTCTTAGGACTTGTAAATATTATTGAAGAAAAGGAAACAGAGGTAGGTCTCTGAAATTTGTTTTGGGGAGTAGGGTACTGTGGTGTGATTTGTTACATATGTGAGTGATACTTCTTTGTGAAAAGTATCTTGTTTACCACAAAACATTGGGTTTTTATTGTTAGAGCCT
>RJWM01021658.1:0-34902 GCA_004363535.1 Dasyprocta punctata
GGAGGAGGAGGAGGAGGGGGAGGAGGAGCAGGAGGAGGAGGAGCAGGAGGAGAGGAAGGGACACGGAGCACACAGCCCCTTACTGCAGCAGCAGGAGCGGGGACCAGAAGGTCGTGGCGGGAGGCGACTGCTGGTGGCCACTGAGCTGGGCGGCCTCTGCCAGGCCCGCACTGTGGCTACTCAGAAAGAGTATTTTTAAGAGGGTGGGCCGCACGTTTATGAGCCAAGCAGCTGGGCGGAGGGACCGCGAAGGCTGCCTCTGAGTTGGTCCTGCAGACACCCGCGCCTCGGGTCCCAGGAGCCCCTCACAGAGACAGGCGTCCTCACAGTGTGCACGGGAGAGCCAGGCGCAGCGGTGCACCTGAAATCACGGCTACTCAGGAGGCCGAGGCGGGAGGATGACCAGTTGAAGCCAGTCTGGGCAACTTCGTGAGGCCCTTTCCAAAACCAACAGAAAATGCAGAGGGAAGGTGGCCGCCCCGGGGCCCCGTCCCTGTGCGTGCCGGGGGGAAGAGAAGCCTGGGGAGGGACCCCAGCTCCTGCCCGGCTCCCGACAGGGGCCCCTCCCTCCTCTCTCCTGCAGCCCCGGGAGGCTGGGAGCCGTCCCGAGGCGCAGCCTGGATGGCCGGGGGCTGCGCAGCACGTGTGGGGAAGGCGGGGGCGGAGACGCGGGCCACCTGCTCGCCCTTCCGCTCCTGGCAGTGCTCTGCTCGGCGTCACCCTTGTGTGACCTTCCAGGTTCTGGCGTGCAGGCTGGATGCGTCCCCAAACTGAAGCGATTTCAAAACAGGGGACTCAATTGGTGCCACGACCAGCGCTGGTCACTGCTCTGCCTGAGGAAGTGGCCGCGTGCATCCTCCGCTGGCCTGGAGGACTCGGAGCCCTGGCTGGGGGCAGCTGAGGGCGACGAGGCGGGCACAGAGGGGCACAGCCCCCAGGTGCATTTCTCAGGAGCTTCCTGAGAAAGGAAGTGGGGATCCCTGACCCCTAGACTCCGTCCAGTGGACGGGCAGCCAAGACCCTCTGAGGGCCCCATCGGGCACACACGGTGTCCAGTGAGCCAGCCCGCCGCTTCCTGCCCCTAGCGCCCTCCAGAGGAAGCCACAGTAAGCGGGACAGGCCCTCAGCCTCCTCCGTCCCTCACCTGCTGGCCGGGCTGGCCCTGGACGGCCAGGCCTCCTATCCCTGCTCCCTCCCCTCCACCTGCCCAGCTCCTCCTGTGATCAGGACCCCAGTGGCTGAGGACCTGGGGCCTCTGCTGCCCGGACCAGTGCGTGCACTGCCTGCCATCAGAAGGGGACGTCTAGGGCTCATATTTGAGAGGTGGGGAAAGGGTCTCCTGCTCCGCGCTGCACAGAAAGGGACAGAGCCCGGAGGACGGGGGCCCTGGCCACCTGGCCACACTGCACACCCTGCCACGGTCCTGCCCAGCGCCTGGTGCCCTTCCATGGGTCTCTCACCGGCCCCTCCAGCAGGCTGGGCACAAACGTGGCCCCAGTGCTCCAGGGTTTGTGGCAGGTTTGACAGCAGATGCTAAGAGGGGACCCGGCGGTGCCAGACCCACTGTGCAGGTTCCTGCTGGGCAGGAGGTTGCAGCCCGGCGGGCGGCTTCCGGGCCACCCGCAGAGCAGAGCAGGAGGGGAGATCCCCCACCCAGACCTGAGAAGGATGACGCACCCGTCGCCCAGAGCCCTCGGGTCCCCGAGGACACTGCCCTCTCTGTTCCTGTGAAATTCAAAACACCGGCAGCTGTTCCAACTCTGCCGCTGAGATCTGAGGAATCTCCTGACCCGACTGTTTAACCCGGACACACACAAGAGACTGCGGCCCCAGCAGCGAGGGGACTGCGCGGCCAGGAGGAGCCCTGTGGGGGTCACTCTCCCCGGCGACCTCAGTCAGCCGCCCACACCCGCCGCACACCTGGGCAGCACCCGGGCCGGGCCGGCGGATGGGTGTACCACAGCGCCCGGCCTCACGGACTCCTGCCCAGCCGGAGCCGGCGGCCAGGGCCGGCACCGCAGGTGTGGGCGCTCAGGGCAGAGGAGACGGCACCTCGCCCGGCGTGAGGTCGCTCTGGGTTCTCTGGGAGCCGCTGCCTCCCCGACAACGCAGCCACGGCAGACAGCAGCCCTGTCCCAGCGTTTCCCCACTTGTGACATCTTTGCCTCACCAAACGTGACAGCGCAGATGCTGACACTGTACAGGAAGGAAGGAGCGGAGATGTCTCCTTCTCTGTCATCGACTCTGCACAGCTCATTGAGGTGAGAAAAAGCTCATCGTAGTTACTTTAAAACCAGCCACTTTCCCATCTGTCATCCAAGTACTCAGGGAGGCTGAGGCAGGAGGATCACATGTTTTAGCTCAGCTTGGGCAACTCAGTGAGATCCTTTCTCAAAATTAAAAAAAAAAAAAAAAAAAAAAAAAGGTTTCAAAGATGGAGCTCAGTGCAAGGGCCCGGGGTTCAATCCCCAACCTCCCCCCTCCCCACAGAACAAAAAAAAAAGTTGGTAAAAACCACTTTCCTCAGAAAACTGAAGCCAGCAGTGCCCCCATGATCCAACAACCCTGCTCTCAGTTTCCCCGGAAATGGAACCGAGTGCGGGCATCGCCCTGCTCACAGCTGCGCCGCCCGCTGTGACCGAGACCGGAGCCGCCCGGAGCGCTCATCCCCGCGGGTGGAGGGGCGTGACGACACCACAGACGCTGGGAACCGCGGTGAGGGTGGGCTGGAGTTTGGGGAGCGAGCCAGGTGCAGAGGCGAGAGCCCCGCGCTGTCCTCGTGCAGAACCTACGCCAGGGTCTCAGAGACCGCGGAGGTCAGCAGGGTCCCCGAGGCCGGGGGCACCAGGTCACAGCCGGGGGAGAACGGAGTATAATGTTTTCACCAGAAACAACAGGCCTTTAGGGCAGATGTGGTTTGGCACAGCATCTGCCTGGCAAGCAGAAGGTCCTGAGTTCAATTCCTCATACCAAAAAAAAAAAAAAAACCAAAACAGGACCTGGTTATCTGAATTAAACTTGATACAATGTATCAAAAAACCCTGACACAATGTATCCATGCATGGAAACATCAATTTTCCTGACTTGGTGCATGAGCTATAAAACTGAAGTTAAACAGAAACAAGCTGGCTGCTGGAGACCCTACTCCTGGGCCGCCTGCGCTCCTTCAGCTCAAGGTCACAGCGTAATGAGACACCGAAGAAAGCCAGGCCAGGAGCTGCGTGTGCTGCTGCCCCCGATGCGCCCCACCCACGTAGAAGGAGCCCAAGGTCACCCGGAGCCTCGCACACCAGCCGGACAAGATCGCCCGGCAGGCAGGGAATCAGAGGCCTCCCGGCCGCAATCAAGGTCAAGAGCGGTGGGGGAGCCCCGGGCCAATTCGCACACAGGTGCCGGTGTGGCGGGCCAAGCTCTCTCTCTCTGCTCTGCTCTTGGATCTGCAAAGTGGAGCAGGCCATGGTCCCCGGCAAGGGACACAGAACACCCTCGTGCTCAGCCCTGGGCTTCAGCGGGAGACACCCGCTCCCCGGCCTGGGGCAAGCTAGGCAGCATCCTGAGAGATACACCCAGCCGCCAGGCCAACCCCGGCCCTGGCCCAGTGTCCTCCCCACGTCTGCCTGGACAGGACCGGAGGCGCCAGGCGCCATCACATTGGGAACGCCCCAGAGCTCTGCCCCGGGCCTGTGCGTCCCGCGGAAGGCTGCCGCGCGCATCTGTCCCTGCCACACGCCGCTGCCGTGAACCTGAAGGCCTCTCCGGTTCTGGAGGAGCTCGGGACGCTGTCCCTCTGCCATCTCCAGAGCCACCTGCAGGCCCGCCAGGCCCCGACACAACGGTGACCTCAGGCAGCCCGCATTTGGTGGCCCTGGTGCTGCGGCCACTGCCAAGCCCTGGACCCCTGATCCCAACAGCGGCCGCGCTGCACTCGCAGCAGTGACCCCAGTGATGTGTGGCTGGCAGAGGGGCCTCTCCCAGTGCCCGAGTCCTCTGTCTGATCACCAACCTGGCCCAGTCCCACAGCCTGGCTCAGGACATGGGGAAACTGAGGCTAGCCAGGGTCTCATCTCAGAGCCCGATCCTGTGAGACACGGTGCTTGCTGCCGAGATGGCCTCCTGCCACCCACGGCCTGGCACTGCTGCCCCTCATGGTGCCCTCTCTCCTCCTGCCCAGCCATCTGGACAAGCTCGTCCTGCCCATAGCCCCTGCTCTGGAGACCCGAGAGCCCCATGTGGCCCCGCAGCGTCCCCCACGACAGCAGGTGCCCTGCCCCTCCCAAGTGCCAGGACAGAGCCAGGGGTTCACAGCCGAGAGCCTGCCTCCCCCTTCACTGCTTATGTGAAGGAGGGGACGGTCAGCGGCCAGCACGAAGCCCGTCACACAGCGGGCGCCCAGCAGATGCCGGCTATGAGCATCCGTTCTTGTCCTGGGACGAGGGGAGGGAGACCCGGGGAGAAAGGAACAGCACAGGTTGGGGTGCAGAGGTGGGAAGGGGCGAGGCGCATCGGCACCCCAGGACAGGACGAAGTCGCCAGGGGCAAAGAGGGCTTTCTGATAAATGAGACCATTGGGCGCCCACACGGAAAGAGACGCAGGTGACACAGCTGTCACGCTTGTGCACAGGAACACACTCGACCAGAGCAGGCTCAGCTAGGTACCAAGTGCAGGCCACAGAAAGCACGGCGAGCCCTCCTGGGCCACGGAGGGGAAAAGCCCTCCACTCCAGACGTGGTAGAGACAGATGTGTCGGACGACAGTAAAAACCCTGAGCCAGGTGCGGGGGTGCACACCGTCACCTCAGCACTCCGGGAGGCTGAGGCAGGAAGAACAAATTCAAGCCCAGCTTGGGGAACTTAGTGACTTAGAGAGACCCTGCTTCAAAAACTAAAAATGAAAACAAGGATGAGGGTGTAGCTCAGTCTGAAGGCCCTGGGTTCAGGTTCCAGTACTGAAAAAATATTGTAACAAAACTCAGAAGGTGCCCAAGAAGCCGGGAGGAGATATCTAACAGTGAGCATTAGACAGAAAGGTCTCAGGTCTTCTTAGCATAAAATAAGCTCTTGAAAAAGACCAGAAATGTGATTTTTAAAAAAGAGAGAGAAAGGTGAACAAGTCACAAAAAGATAAAAGAGTGTTTTCATGTACAAGCCAGGCTCCTATCCGCGAGTAACCGGGAAAACGCAGGCAAGCCCAGCACGGACACCGCTCCTCACCATGCTGACATCTGGCGCCAGGTGCCACCTGCCCAACGCCCCCAGCCCTTTCCTGTTTTTTAATTTGAGATAGGGACCCCCTAAGTCACTAAGTTGCCCAGGCTGGGCTCATTCTTGTGATCCTCCTGCCTCAGCTTCCCGGTGTTGGGATTCCAAGTATGCAGCCCCACGTCCGGCCGTAACAGCTGCTTTTCTGTGTCAGCTTGGCCACGCCCTGGGGCCCACTATTCCGTGAAACTCGAAGCTAGGAGCTGCTGTGGGGGTTCCTGGAGATGGGGTATCCTCAACCAGGAGAGGCGCAGGGGCCCAGCCCTGAGCATGCGAGCCAATTCTTGATGCAAACATTGTTCCAACACCGAGGTTAAAGGGGTGCACCCCTCTCCGCCAGGGGTCCCGTCGACACCCCGGGAGGGTGACACTTATGCACGCGCGTCTTGGCTCCTACTTTCTGTTCGCTAGCACAAGGGACCGGGGCTCCCTGGAGAAAGGGCTGGCCGAGGGCTGAGGCAGGAAGTGTGAAAGAGGGGCGGGGGCCACCTCACGGTGCCGGGAGGAAGAATGTGTTCAAACCAGGCCAGCGCGTGGCAAAGGCGCCGGGCTGAGCTGTGTGCCCTGCAGCGGCCGGAGCGGGGTGGCGTTAGGGAGCCCGAGACATCCGGGTAACGCAGAGCCATCTCCCTGCGTCAGGGCCACCTGCCCGGCGTCTCCAGGTCCCCTCCGCAGAGTAACGCAGCAGACACGGGGCCCCAGGGCTGCAGGCTCGGCGGACATGCCTGGAGCCGTGGGGCACTCGCAGGGCGTGGCCCCTAAGTGTTCGTTCTCTCTCTAGGTGCAGTGTTCCTCCCGGGGCTCCTGCTTGTTCCCAGCTGTGCCCCCGCGGCAGCTGAGCGTTCTCCTGCCCTCCTCGCAGCCCTGGAAAGCGCCTGCTGGGCCACGCGACTCCATGCGTGTCTGCGGCAGGAGCTGCGGCCTGTGCCTCCCCAGGGCCCCACTGCACCTCCCCGGGCTGTGATAAACGCAATCTTTAATTTAAGCACAAACTACTCAGCTAGGCAGGAAGCCAATCGGCCTGACGAGCAGGCCGGCCCGCTGCTTTTCCCAGCCTCGTCCCTCTCTGCCTCCAGCACCCAACTCACCCAGCACTCAAGGCCTACGGTTTCCAAGAGGCCGTGGGGTGCAGCAGATGGAGGAGGGTGAGGACCCGGCTAGGGGTGCTGCCAGGTCCCCGGAACACCCTGCGGGGACCCAGCTGGGACCTCCCTAGTCAACTGTGTCCCATCAAGGGTCCCAGGTCCTGAGCCTTGGGGCAGGGGGCTGGCTTCGGCCACACCTCCTGAGCTCGAGCAGGGGGAGCAGCTGGGGTGCCTGCGTGTTTCCTGTTCCCAAGGCAGAGACTCACTTCAACAGCCCTCCACTGAGCGGAATGCTGGAGCAACGGAGCCCCCGAGATGGACGCCCTGAGACGGGCATGTGGGAGGACAGACAGGTGGCTGCTTGTCCGCCCACTTGGGGAGGCCGGGGCTCCACGGGCAGGCAGAGCCCTGAGCCCTGGCTCGGAGGCACAGTGAGGCTCCACCTCCCGGACTCCACGCGGAAGACGCCATGTGCCCACCCCACACACCCTCCCGCTGCGCCCCACCGGGAGGGGCTGGGCCAGCAGAGCCAGGAGCCGGGTGAGTCCCAGGCCCTGGGGAGACGCGAAGCCTTGTGCACAGTTTGTGTATAAACTGGCTCCACTTCCCCTGCCCCGCCCTTGGCCCCCACTGGCATCACCGGGGGCCCCATCCTCTCTGGCCTTGGGGCCCCAGGACTGTGCGCCCACTGTGTGTTGTGCACCGGGCCCAGCCTGCAGACCCTGCCCGGGGACTACCCACGCACCTCCAGCCACGTGGGAGCCCGGGGCCCACGCTGAAGCAGCAGCGAGGCCTGGAGAGTGGGTGACCAAGGTGGAGAGCCTGGCCCGGCTGCGAGGACCCCGTGCCCACCGAGGGCGCCCTGCAAGTGGGAGGACGGACTTCGGGCAGCAGTGCCTGCCGTGCGGGGTTAGGGCTCGGCCAGCGCTGTGGGCCACCCCTCCGGGGCAGCCTGGCCTGCGGCTCTGGGCCCTGAATGGAGCGATCAGCCCTGCCTGGCCACGGGAATCTCTCTGTCATGAGCCGTGGCCACCATGGTACTGGCACGAGGCTGGGCTCCGCTGTCCCCAGACACCCGCGCTGGGACGGCTGTGGGTGTCCCCATCCTAGTCAGATCCTCTCTCTTGCTGTCCCAGCACCCTCAGGCCACCTGCGCTGTCGTCCAGAGCCCGGCCACCCACCATCCTGTCACCCAGGGTGGCCCTGTCCCCACCGCGTCCCGCCCTCAGGGACCCGCGACTCACCCAATGGTCTTGCCCCAGTCGCACCACAGCGTCCTCTCCATGGCCTCCATGTCCTCCTGGAAGCGGGCGAGGCACAGCTCCTGCATGAGTGCCCCGTAGTGGGCATCCTGGCAGGCGGTGACCAGGAAGACCTGATGGGCTGCGACAGAGGGCGGCAGGCATCACCCGCTGCTCCCGGCTCCCTGCCTGCGCCCGCCCTGCCTGCCCTGGGGCCCCCGTGAGCTCCTGAGGGCAGGGCTGTGGTCAGGGCCCCGCAGGTGTCACCCGAGTCCCTGCAATGGCCCTGCCTGCAGATGGGGCCCAGGATGCCCACCCCGTCACTCTTCTGCTGCTGGCAGTGACCTGAAATCGCCACGCTGGCCTCAGATGCCGGTGTCCCCACACCAACCCCTCCAGCTTCAGACCCGGACACCAGGCGGGGAGAACAACTCGCCGGGACTCAGCCTGGGTCTTCGGCCTCCACACCCGAGCACCGAGTGCCACTGCCGCCCCAGGCTCCCCTGGAGTCCAGAGAGGAACCGTTCCTGCCCCTGGCAGCGACGCGGGAGGGGACCTCGGCCCGCCTGTCAGGCCGGTGGCTGCAAGTGCGTGACACGGCCTGGGCCTGGGTGTTTGCTGGAAATGACCCAAGCTGGCACACTGGGCCACTCGAGCACCCTCTTCCCGCAGCTGACACGAGCACAGAGGATCCACGGAGCTGTGCATCGCGGATCAAAAGTCCCCCACGTGCAAGAGGGCCCTCCCCGGCACGCCCTCGGCCTTGGCCTCCCTGGGCCTCGCTGAGGGCCCCCGAGTCCCTGCTTAGAGCCTGGCTGCGCCTCCCCCCAATCCCCCAGTGGAACCGGGCCCCTGGGCACCCGGCTGGAGGAGGGGCCAGCACTGTGCCAGGAACCGGGCTCTGAGACGCAGGAGCGGCCACCAGACCACGGGCGCCACCCGGCGCGGGCCCTGCTGGAGTGATGACTGACGCCGGCACGGTGCCGGGTGAGCAGAGACCACGCCCCTCACCGCCTCCCCCCCCCCCCGGCCCCAAGCGCCCCGTCCTGCTGAGCGGAGCCCCTCTGCTCGGGCTCACCCGGGACGACCCAGGAGAGGAAAGGCGGGGCGGGGCAGCACACTGACTTCGGCACTCACCTTCATCTTAAAGAAGCCGAGTTTCGCTGACATTTCATAACCTGCCTGCAGAGGCCCCGGCTGGCGTCCGGTTTATAACCAGCCAGTGTGGCACTGCCAGAGATTTCGCTGGTGGGCACAGGGCCAGCAAGACGGGGGGGTCTTCTGAAGGGCAGAAGTGCCCAGGGCCCCAGAGGGGTACTGGGGAGCCAAAAGCAGGGTCCCCCTCAGCCAGGCCCCTTCAGGACCATGTCCCGCTCGCTGCCAGTGTCCCGGCAGTGAGACCTGCGCGCAGTGCCCGGGAAGTGCCCGGTGCTTCCTGACAGCCACTGGGCACTGCTCTCCTGGAGACCTCCCCTCCGACCTCTCCAGTGGAGGCCGAGCACCCGCCCCACCTGCCAGCACCCGCCAACCAGCAATGGCGCCCGGATGGCACGGGTCCTCCTGCCCAGGAAGCCCCTGGGGTTCTGCTTCCTGTCACCGGGCTCTGACCCTCCCGTCCAGCTGCAGACAGCAAGGCCCTGGGTTCCATCCCGCTGTCCCCACGCTCCCCCCACTCCCAGCGCCTGCTCTGGGCTGAATGAGGGGTGCGCAGGGCACAGTTCTTGGCCCTGTCTTATGCCCTTGTCAGCCCACTGCCACCAGGACGCATTGGTCCTTCCCAGCCCTTCTCTGGAGCAGCATGGCCACCCTGCCCCCACCTCCGTCCACCTTGGTGACCTAGTGGCAGATGCCACTGCCCATGAGGGCCCCCCACAACCTGCTCCAGCCCTGGTTCTTCTCACGAGAACCGCATGCTAAAATCCCACTCACTGGCAGCGGACATTATTCATTCCTGTACTCTGTAAGCCAAGAAATAATCACGTGTACTTAGGTCATAAAATAAAACACAAGTTTAACTAAAAACAGAGAGACCAGGAGAAAATACAGACTTAGAGAAAACACAGGAAGTCCCCTGGAAGTATTAAAAACTGGAATGCAGAAAACAAGATAGCAGATAAACTCCAGGTCTATTTCTTAAAACCAGAAAGGCTACTGATCACCCACTGAGCTTGGACCCCGTGCCAGTGCCACGCAGCTCTTAGAGGCGCAGGAATCCCCAGGACTCTCCCAGGACACGGTGACCTCACACCACCTCCACCTCACAGACTGGGCGCAGCTCAGACAGGAAGTGGCCTGACCAAGGTCATTGGCCCTGAGGGCGGGCACAGGACGCAGGCAAACAATCCAAATGTGTTCCCCGAATCCTCCAGAGGCCGACGCCAAGCCAGGCCTCAGGGTAAAGTGACTCAGCGGAACATCCAAGAGGTGGGCGCTGGAAGGTCACACGGCTACAGGACTAAGACTGATCCGCCAGCACATCATCCCCGAGGGCGTTAAACTCCACCCGCAAAGCAGTGCGGGGCAGCTCAGCCACATCGCAGGGGCAGCCGCTCTGGGAAACAGAAACAAAACCAGAGAAAAAAGAAAACACAGCGAGTGTGGGTAAGGTCACAGGGGACCTGGGAGGCGTGGGCGCTGCTGGGGGGACGTGGAATGGCGCGGCTGCCAAGGGGCACGGTACGGCAACTCGTCACAACCCATACACGGAGTCGCGACCTGGGTCATCCTACCCCCGGAGGAGCACCCCGGAGAACCACGAGGCAGGACTCAGCATGGCTGCAGGCCCGCGTCCATGGCAGCGTCAGTGCGGGGGAGCGTGTCTGGGAGGAGAAGAGGACACGCGCTGTCCACGCAGCGGAGCCGGCAGGGCTGAGGTCTCGGGTGCGCGGGAGGAACTGGACCACACGTGCCGCGCTCACCAGTGGCTTCCTCCACGGAGCATTCACGGCTGGCTGCCCGGCCAGCAGGGCACAGAGGGAGGCAGTCACCGGGCGGTGGCCTGCGGGGTGCATTCCCGCCCCGGCTGCTTGTCTCTCCCGCCGTGTCCTGGCCGCCGTGGGCTGAGTGCCTTCTTCTCTGCCTCTGATCATGGGCGAAAACTGAGCAGATATAAACCTCTCTTCTCTCTTAAATTGTGGGTGTTGGATATTTTGGCCCGGCAACAAGAAAGAGACCAGGACAGGAAGGAAATTCTGACCCGTGCGGCATGACCGGACCTTGAGGATGAGTTCCGCATGATTTCGCTTTCAGGAGACACTGGAGTAGCTCGAATCTCAGAGCTGGGACGCGAAGAGGCGACCGCCAGGCGTGGTGGGGAGGACAGAGCTGCAGTCCCGCGGGGAGAAGAGCTGCGATGGGACTGCACCCCGCGAGTAGGCTCGGCACCCCCGCGCCGCGTCCCCAAGGTGGCCAGGTTGTACATTTTATGTTGTGGGAACTTTGCCGCACTCGAAAAGCAGCGAGCGAGACGGGAAGGTGACGCCGTAGGAGTCCCAACTGGCAGTGACCGGCAGGACGCACAGGAGAGAGCTCCCTGCAGTACCGCCTGCACGGGCACAGCCGCGGGGCACAGACGGGCCCCAGGGCGGACGCCTGACGTGAGCAAGGGCGCAGAGCCCTGAGCAGGGCAGCGTCCCAGCGGCACGGAGCAGCGCCGCACGCCTCCCTGGGAGGAGCCCTCCGTCCAGGCCCGGCAGTGGCCGCGGCTCCCATCTGTCCACTGACCACCATGTAGTAAAACCAGCAATGCCCATTAGTGGGAAAAGTAAAAAAGCCCAAAAGGCCGAGCCACTGAGACTCAAAAACTTGCTTCCAAAAACTCCCTGCATTAGAAAGAGGAAACAGAAGCCACAAAGCAGAAAATCCAGAAAACATCAACAGTGGGCACAAGACAGACAAACATCGAAGATGCCAGGCAGCAGACGGCGGGCACAGACAGAGGCCCCGGCATGCGAGGAAACGAGGAGTGACGAGGCTGAGGCCTAAGCTCGAGAGAAACGAGCCAGGTACCTCTCCAGCCGTCCCCGAACTCGTCACAGGCTGGAGCACCCCGACTGGGAAAGCCAGCAATGCCCCAGGCCCACGGGCTCCCCGCGCGGTGCCAGATGTGTCCACACCCTCGCCCGAGGGGCTGACCCAGCACAGCCATGAACAGGGCCACGGAAAGGGCCACATTCAAGACGGAAAGTGCGGCTCCTGCCGATCAGGAGTCCCTTGTGGAGCACTGGAAAGCGGGGCACACGAGGAGGCCCGCAGCGTCGACGGAAGGAGATGCAGAAATCCGAGGGCGCCGGGCGCCGAGGGAGACCTGCGAAGGCGTCTGCGACGGCTCTGCGGGAGGAATGGACGCCGGGGAAAGCTCCTGCCCGCCACACAGCCCGCCGTGGCACCGCGGGCCTGGGGACAGGTCCTCACCCTGCTCCTGCGAGTAAAACCCACAGCGGGGCGCTGAGGAGGGGAGGACACCGCGCCCCCCACCAGCCGCACGCGTCTTCTCCTGCACCGCCCACCAGCTCATCCGGCTGCGTGCAGGGGTGGCCCTGCCCACGAAGGAGGTACACTTCGCACACGCAAAGATGACGCGTTCTCCACCCTCCCCACCCCCCAGCCCACACGAGGAAAATAAACTACGAAGCAGCCCAAGGAGAAAGACGCAGGCTCAAGGGTTAGCGCCGGGGGTCTGCCGCAGAGGCCGGCATGCTGCGCCCACAGTGAGGTCCAGGCAGAGACCTGGGCAGTGGCGAGGTGGACGCCAGGTGACAGCGGGGTTGATGACCCACCCACAGATACTGACACCAAACCAGAAACACACGCTTCTGGACACGGAGCCGGGAGCTGGCTCCGCACAAGCCAATCCGCAGAAAAGGAGCTGTCTTACGTACCCAGCGTGGATGAGTCAGAGAATGAATTGGGGTGGGGGGTACCCCACTCATGGAGTAGCCAAAAGCCCAGATTCCTGGATGCTGAAGGAGTCGCCCGCAGGCCATCGGCCCATGGAGGGACGGCCACAGTTTCTGGGCAGGTGGTCTGGTCACGTCCTCCTGAGGGCCGATGGGGTTGGCGTCGTTACTGTTAAGTTGGCACCACCATGGAGACACAGATGGCCGCAGGTGTGCAGGTTTCCAACCACACAGCGCTGGTTTGGAACCAACAACGGGCGCGTGCTGGGACGCGCCACCTCCCTGCGGCCCCCAGGGTGTGCCTGCCGCCCCTCTCCTGCTCACGGCTCCCGCACGTGCCTCTGTCTCCGTGTCACGTCCAGGTGTCCAGGGACACGCAGCGCCTGTCTCCTTTCTCTGGGGTGTCCCCTGCCTGCAGGCCACTGCCTCTCCTCCCTGTGTGGATGTGGCCTCCCCTGCCCAGCCCCAAACAGCACGGCCGGGCTGGGCCTGTCTCCAGCCACTGTCACCGGCTGCGCTCTGTCACTGGCAGCTCTGACGTCTCTCCTGGCCACGCTTCTCCTGTGACTCCTGTTTGCCAGCTGTCACCCCTGCTGCCCGAGATCTACACCCCACTGCGGCCAGCATGGGGTGCAAGAGGCAGCAGACATAAACCCAGCAGGACACCCATTCCCCTGAATTTAGGGGGTAATTTCCTTTCTCAGCACGAGGCCCCGAGCAGGCATGAGGCGTCCTTGCTGCCCTGACAGTCCTGTGGGTCTGGGGTCCTCGAGTCTTCAGGCAGCCTTGGATGCGGGGCTCCGTCCCCACCCCCTGCAGCTCAGACGCCGCACCCACAGCCTGTACACGGAGGGTCCCTGGTACACAGCTGTCCTGGCCTCTCCAGCCGTGTCTGGGGACGGCCAGGGCCCTCGCTCGCCAAGTCACCTCACCCCTTCACCTTCCGGCACAACCTCCCCACCGCCCTTAGAATGACGTCTGCACGTGTGCGGGGCACAGCCCTTTCCAGCACCAGCCCCGTGCTCCATGGCGCTGGTGTCCAGCTCCCGGGACTTGGGCTCCGTGGTCACCCATTTATTCCCTCTGCATGACAGGCACCGTCTCCACACCCGTCCCTCGCTGACACATGGACTGACCCGAGAGCCCTGCCGTTGCCGCACGCGCAGGGCCAAGCCCCTTCTACTAGGCGGCGTGGTGTTCGTGCGGAAGCCGCCCCCTCCAATTCAGGACCTCGGATCAGTGACGGCGAACCTTCCGGGGCACGCAGCAGCACGCATGCCACGCGCTCTCCAACACTGCTTTAAGTCATTCGTGTGCGGCTCACAACACCACACAACGTAAGCGCCACGGGAACAACAGTCACACGGTTTAGGCCACAATGACATGAAAAGGGTTCGCACACGTTTGGCACAGAGGCATTTTGAAAACACAATTGTGGCCGTGCGCTTGGTGGTGGCAGATGTGTGATTTACACAGGGCAGGCTTCTCTGCCCTGCACCGCAGACACCCGCCACACGTTCTCCAGAGGCTCTCACACGCAGCCACCGTCGAGACCTGCGGGGTCCACCTGTGGCTGTGATGGGCGCGGTGTACCAGAGCAGCTCGGCTCCCCAGAGCGCCACCGCCCCACTGCCACCTCACACCGTGTGCACCAGGCCGGGTGCCAGTCCCCACGCTGCCCTGCGAGGCCCTGGTGGTTCTCAGGCCTGGGGACCCACGCTGCTTTTCCTTCAGCCCCTGACTGGGCGGGGCACTCCAGGCCGGGCCAGCCATGCAAATGGTCACTCGCAGACATTAACGGGGCTCAGGCCCATCCCTCCCCGAGCACAGTCGGGGGAGCGTGGGGGAGTGCGACCCAGGTCGGGAGCACCCTGGCCCCTGCCTGACTGAGGCCACCCCAGGGCACACTGGGCACTGGCTTCACAGACCCAGCCGACTCGCCGGCTGACCCAGAGTCCGGAGCGGGCTCAGGCTGTGCTGGGGTGAGCGGGGTGGGCTGTGCCAGGTTCACAGGGCGGGGCCGCCCCCTCCTTGGTGAGTAAGGGAGCAGTTCTGGGGCACGGGAAGCCACCTCCTTTTCCTGAGCATCGCAGGGGACATGGGCTGTGAAGGCCAGGCCTGAGACGGCCACTCTCACCAGCGCATCTCCTGGGCCCCTCCCGCAGAGCCGCTCAGACCCCGAGATGCTAATGATGACATCTTTGGATGTCAGAGAGAACAGTGAGACAAAGCCATTTTAGGAACAAACTCGGGAGCCTGCCTGGGACGGCGCCAGCACGGCCCTCCTCCTGGGAGCCCTGCCACGAACCCCAGTCAGAGCGGGTGGACAGCTGTGTGTGTGCACGTGTGTGAGTGTGTGCGTGTGTGTCTGGGCATTGGCAGCAGCACGAAGGCCCTTCTGGGTGGAAAGCCCGGTCATCTCTGTCATCTCTGTGTCTCTGCTGCTCAGAGACTCAGAGCCCAGCAGGTACCAAGCCGTGGGAGCCACCTCTGCCAGGTCTCCCTTCGCCCCCTTTCCTCTCACTCCTCGTCTCCCCGGCATCTGCGTCTCTTCCCCAGGAGGTCTCCCCGAGTGCCCTGTGGGCCACAGGCTCCTGGCAGAGTTCCCCCTGCCCCCCAGGGGTGCCCTTCCTGTAGACCCCCTGGCCCTGTCATCCACCAGCCACCATCCTGCAAGGGGCAGACACCCACTGACACAGGAGGAGTGAACCCCAGGGGTTCCGTCAGGAGCTCATGTGCAGGGGGCGCTGTCCATCTCTCTGGCCCACAGGCAGCTGAGCCAGAGGACAGACACAGCCAGGGGAGCCTTAGACGGAAGGTTCTGGGCCAGAGGGGGGGGACCCTGGGAGGGAATGCTGGGCAAACCTTTGGGGCGCCACTGGCCAGCCCGGGATTTTCACTGCCACATGTGGCAGCCATGTCACACGCAGCCAGATGTAGGCTGCGAGCGATCAGACGCTGTGAAAGTGGTTTGTTCCGGGTGGCAGATCGGAGAGGCTTTGCCAATCCGAGTTGGCCCTCAGGAAGGGGTCTGCAGAAAAGGGGCGCCGCTCGCCAACCCCCGCGTCCACAGCCCTGGCACAGACCGACAGCACGCACACCGCCTGGCATGCGCCCGTGGAAGGAAGACAAAAATCTAGCACTCTCTCCCTGCAGCTAAGCACACAGCGACGGTAAACAAACACACTGAGTTGATTAGCAAGTGAGACTCCTCGGGCCTGGGCTCCAGGATTAGAACCAAGTCTGGTCTGAACGCAGTCACACAGATCGTGCTTCCCGTGATGCCCCAGTCAGTGGCAGTAACAACTGTGTTGATACAAAGCCACACGCTTCAATAAAGATCAGTGCTCAGACGCCGCGTGGTCCCGCAGCAGGACCGCCAAGGAGGGCACAGCTTCCTAGGGCGAGGACGCAGTCTCTCGGCCTCAGGCCCCAAGTGAAGCTCGCAAGAGACACAGGCTAGCAATGCGGCCGTCAGGGAATAACCATGGTTTGGCTAGAAATGTCCTTTTCTGATTGCTGGAAACTTTTGGTGGCTACACACAAAATTTAAAAAATGCATGTGGTCATACATCAGCCAGCTGCGAACAGCACGGCATCCGGGATGCTCGGGCCTAACAGCAAGGTGCACATGGGATTTAAATAACGGCAAGCAGAAAGGAAGCAGGTGAATAAGGCAGTCAGACGAGTCTAAAGGACAGAAGATGTTTCCACATTGCCATTCCGGGGAGCAAACCTCTCGTCTCCAAGGAGACCTGGCTGCCTCTGCTGCAGCTCTGGGCAGAGTCAGCATGTGTTCCTCGCTCTGAGCACCACGGCTGGGCTCCAAGGACGAGAATCTAGCGATAACCTCGACAAGTTGTGTTTGTTCTTCCAGAATATAACATTAGCCAGACGGCTCGGAAGAGTGGTGCGATGACAGGATTCTGGGTCATTAGCAGAACACTCAGTTGGTTTCTCGGTAACAGGGAAGGTCTTGCCGTGCGACCGTGACACTGAATTTTATTTACGTGAGCTGCTGCAGCCGGTGCCGCCTCCGGGCAGGAGTTCAAGTACACTTATTTATTTGCTTATTTATGCAAAAAAAAAAAATCCCCAACCCAGCTCTCTGCTGTGTGAATCAAGAAATAAATGTTCGTTTCTTAGGGAACTAAAACAGCTCTGAATTCCCTGGCAGCCTGATTGGATTCTAACCCAGCAGAAGAAGACACCAGGGGAGTCTTCTTTTCACAGGACTGTAGTCCCGACACTCCAGTGGCAAAATCCATCTCCCCACTGCAGAACAGGAAGCAGACCCGCATTTTTATGCAGATCAGCTCCTCTGTGAGGGTGGGGCGGGTCCTGGATGGCCAGGCCCCCTCTGCCGGGCTTGTGCAGCCTCCGAGGACAGCTACTTCCCCGCTGCAGGCACAGCTCCGTGGGCACCCCTGGTGGTAGGCCTCAGAGGGACAACGCCACGGGTGCCTCCGGCCCGCACCACTGCCCTGAGGACAGATGACGAGAGCCAGGAGTAACGGCAGGGCCTTCATTGGGGCTTTGGATTCTCCATTCCAAGCAATCTAAACCTGGGCCTGGTGGCCTGCACCTGCGATCCCAGCCCAATAGAGGCGGAGGCAGGCAGGTCCCTGTGAGTTCGAGGCCAGCCTGAACTGCTTAGTGAGCTCCTGTCTCAAACAAACAAAAGTAATCTATTTAGTTTTCAGTACAATGTAGCTGCATCCATGAAATAATTCACTAGCTTCAACAGCTCAGAAAAGGTCTTACAGTTTATGAGCGCATGAGAGGACCGGGAAAGTGAAGGGCAGGGATTCTGGCCGGATCCATTGCAGGGTCCGGGCTCTCTGAAAACAGAATGCCTAGCAAGCTCCGCCACCTCCCCTCTTCGCATTTCTGTTAGCCAGGAGTGCCAAGTGCGCAAGCAAACAAAACGAGCCTCGGTTAAGCCCATCCAAATGAAGACGCTGACCTCGCGCTGCGAAGGACGCAGCTTAGCAAACAAGCAGCTACTGGGGCCAAGGAGTCAGGTGTCCAGTTCCGGCTAATTAATGTTAAGATAAACGGGCCGGGCCGGGGTCCCGATTCTGGCGCACCCGATCGCTAGGGGCTGCTTCTGGATTCTGCTAACGCACGGCGGCCCGCACTCACCCCAGCTCGGCGACCGAGAACTGCGGCGTGGGGAGTGGGGAGGGGAGCCCGCGTCTCTGTGCTCCCCAAAAGCAAGGTCCCCGGCGCCGGTCCTCGGGGCCTTGGCAGTGCGGGCTCCGGCTCCGCCCGCCCCAAGCCGCCTCACCCGGGGCTCCCGCCCGGAAGGTGGAAGGAGAACCTGGAAGGTGCGCGCGATGCCGCCCCGCGGGTCCCCTGGGGCTCCGCGCCGGCTCTACTCACCCAGGAGCAGCCAGAGGCCGCCCCGCGGGAGGCCGCGCAGCGCCCGGGCCATGGCGAGCGGAGCGGAGCCGAGCCAAGCGGAGCCGAGCTGCAGTGCGCCGCGCCCTGCCAGCACGAGGACTGCGCCGCGGACGGGGACGCGCGGGGGGCGCGCGCGAGGGAGGCGGCGCGGCCCGGCCCAGCCCACTGCAGCTCGGCTCCGGCGCACAGCAGCACCTGCCGGGAGGCGCGGCGCGCGCTCCGGGACCCCTGAATCCCTGAACACCTGAACCTCTGAACCGCTCCGGCAGGGCCCACGTTCGCGACCAGGCTCCGGGTCCTGGAGGGGCGCGGAGGCTGCCCGGGCCTTTGGGACAGGGCGCGCTTGTGGGGGCGACAGACCGTGGCGCGGAGAGCTACGCGTGGGTGGCGGGGTGTGCATGGGTGTTTTGTGTGGGCGACACGGTGCGGCCGCGGTCCGGGCGGGAACCGGTTTGGGAGGCTCCGGCCTCACCTAGCGACGGAGCCCAGGAGCGCGGGCTTCCGGGCGTGGCACCGCCGCGGGGCTCATTCGCTTCGGGCGGCAGAGGCAGCATCGCGGCCGGACAGCGGTGCCCACCGCGGAGGCTGGCGCTGCTGTCCGTGGCTGAGGGGCCGCTGCCCTCTGCTGGCCAGGCGTTGACCGCGGGGCTGCACCGGCCCTGAGCGGGCTTCGAGGGCACCCTGGTGGCCGGCCTGTCCCCCGGGGCAGGTGCCCTACAGGGAGGCTGGCTCGCGTGGCGGGGAAGGCAGCGTCCGCTCTCCTGCTCGGTTAGACCCTGGCAGACCCCTTTGGGCCCGGCCCCGATGCGCTCGTGGACACCGAGTCCCTGCGCCTCAGGCGGCCGTGGGCAGCAGAACGGCTCTGCCCTGCACTCGCCAGGAGCACGGGGGAGGAGACGCGCGCCTCGGCCGGCCCGGGGCACGAACCTGGGCTGCACCGCCGGGGGGCGCTGCGCGGGGACGCCCTCACCTCTGCGCCGCAGCCGCTGCGCCCCAGGGCGGAGACCAGGCCGTGCGGGGGTCCCCGCTGCCACCTCTCCCGCACCTGCTCCCGCACACGCGCGCCACAGCAGGACGGCGTCAGTTCGCGTCCCCTGCTGTGGGCGCACCAGCGCCGGGCTTCCCGCCTATCTGTCCCCGGGCTCCCCTGTTCTACAGAGGTCGGGAGACAGCGCCCAGAAACATATCGAGACTGGCGACGGCGGCATCTGCCGGGTCTTGTCTGAGGCCCTTGCGTTTCTCCTTGGTCATAGACAGCGTTAGACCCCTGCGCCTCCGGGAGCGTCAGGCAGGCACGGCCGAGGCTAAACCGGTCACCACGAAAAGACGAGATTGATTTTCCTGCCTGCCCAAAGCGAAAATTTGGACGAAATATATGAGGCGACAGTTGCCACACCAAACAACAGGCAGTGAGGGGAGCCCCCCGGAGCTCCCGCCCCACACCGGGAGAGGAAAGCCGGCTCCGGCAGGTGCTCTGCGCGCACGCGCGGCCTTGCCTTTGTCATTGCGTGTTCGCTCGCTATGGGTGTACAGACAGCTCTCCTAAAAGTTTTGCTCCTTTCTTTTCTTTTTTTTTTTTGTAGTGGTACTGGGGATTGAACCCAGGGAATGCTGAGTTACTTCCTGACCCTTCTTTTTATTTTGAGATGAGTCTTGCTGTGGTCTGTCCTCCTGCCTCAGCCTCCTGAGCTGTTGTTTTCAAGTAATGGCAAGAGAAAGTGAACACAAGTAGCCTCCTGGTTCTTCCATGCTGTGTGTGTGTGTGTGTGTGTGTGTGTTAAACTGTTACTGGATGCAGTTGTTATCTGGGAATCATTTGATTTGAGGAAGGAGGATGCTGGAAATTGAACCCAGGGCTTCACGCTGAGCTATTTCCCTGGCCCTTTTTAAGCCTTCAGTGCCTAGTGATCCATTTTTGAACTCCCATAACAATGGAAAATAATGAAACATGTTCTCTTCACATTTTTGGGCCTTAAAGTTTTTAGGTAACATACATGAATTTCACACAAAAATTTTAAAAACTTCAGTTTTTGCCTTTTTTTTTTTTTTTCGAGACAGAGTCTTGCTAATTTGTCACACTGCCCAGGTTGGCTCACACTTGCGGTCAGCCGGCCTCGGCCTTCCGGAATGGTGATGTTAGAGGCGTGTGCCCCGGTGCTGGCTGATCTTGTTCTTGCAGTTCAGTGTGGCTGGCTGGCACCAGTGTGGCCTTTATATTTCCCCCAGGTACTGAAGCAGGACTCCTCTAATGGGCCACTGGTGTCCTGTGTGTTTCAGGGTACTTCCGATGTGGTTGGCGCGAACTGGAACTACTGCAGTCTAGTGTGAGTTCTTTTCCTGCCTCGGGGACAGCGGTGGGTGTGCAGAGACCCAAGGGGACCCCTGGGTCGCCCCAGCACCTTCTCCAGGCTGAGCGCTTACACGGGGGATGCCGCACACCTCCAAGCGGGGGCCCCGCAGAGGACACGGGGCTTCTGGGAACTCTCAGCAAGAGATGGGGAGCACGCACTAGACGAGCCCCAGTTCGAAGGCCTTCTACAGACACCTAAGCGACAGCCATCAAGCGTAAAGGTCACGAGACTCAAGAAGCCACTCGGGACTGTTCTGGGCCTGGAGGGGGAAGCGGCCACCGAATGCGGCGAGGGACACCGGGCTGGACTCTGGGTCAGAACAGCGGGGGACCGGGGCGTGGGAGAGGCCCTGTGGTCAGGAGCGCGGCTCGGACCCAGTCCCCGATGTTTGACGGCGGTTCTGGAAGGGCCCTGGGGAGCAGCGTGCGGTGATGGGTGCAGCGACGGCAGGGCCCCCATGGTCCACAGACACAAACTGCCTGCCATTTCCTGTTTCCTAACGCGCATCCAGACGTCAAGCCGGAAGCGAGCGCGGTGCAGCCAGGGCCTCGCGTGCCCGTGCTCTGCTTTGCGCGCACGCCTGTGCCTGTCTGCGAGTGCTAACACGAGGAGAGGCCGCGGGCAGCTCCCTGCGAAGCGCCTCCCGAGGTCGCCTGCGGCTGGCTGACAGCCCTTCCCTTGTCCCCCAGGCCCGCTGACACTGCGAGCTCACGGACAGCGCTGCGCCGCCGGCGGCCTTCCGCGGAGAGGGGATGCCTTGCCCGAGCTCACGTCCGGAGTTTCCGGTTAGGCACGCGCATTTTCAGTTCTTTGTGCTCTAGTTTGAGTTCTGCTTTTACCATTTGTAACGAAGTGTCCCCCGCCTTATATTCTGCCCTATACCCTACACCTTATTCTTAGAAATATTGAGGGAAGTTCCATTCAGAGAAGAGAAGCAAAAATAAGAAAGGATGAAGTGAAACAAGGCGAAGAGAAAGTGACTACCCCGGAAGCTGCGCCACACGGCCAGCGCGGGTACTTCCCGGCCGCTTTGCAGACCAGGCTACCAAAGCAGAGAAACTGTCCCTTGCTGGACTGTCACATCTGATGAAGCCGGAGTAGGCGTCTGAAACCAAAAGCCACTTCCGAGCCTGCGTTAAGCAGTGCATCATTAATCTGCTGCAGGGTCAGCCCTCAGCTTCCCGGAAGTCAGTCACGTATGACAGCTAACATCCATGATATAAACAGCAGACACTGAGCCATGGACCCCTGTCACGATGCTATCAGGGCGTAAGTTCTAGGTCTATGGGCACAGCTGGAGATGCGCACGCACACACACACACGCACACACACACACACGGGCACAGCTGGAGATGCACGTGTGCACACACACACGCGCACACACAGGCACAGCTGGAGACATGCACACACACACATAAACACCCCAACTCCAAATTCGGGCAAAGATACACAGAACCTGTGAGCAACCTTACTAGTACTGCTGACAATTTCCTGGAGACAGCAGTGGCCTATATTAGCTTTCTCTTGCTGATGAAACACAGCAAAACAAACTTTATTAATAGATTCCCAGAGGTCAGAGGTCAGAGGTCAGATGCAGGCCCCTGGGCGAACCCAACAGTGTCAGCGAACCCAACAGTGTCAGTGGCACTGGGGGAACTTCCGCCTCCTTGATTTTTGCCAGGGTCCTGGCCAGGAGTGGGTTGAGTTAGTGTGTGGCCATTTCTTCAAGTCCTCCTCCCAGAAAAACCTCTCCTTCTCGAGGCCAACTGATTGTCAACCTTCCGCGTCTGCCTTCTAATTTGCAGAGGTTGCCAGATCCTTACATTTTTTTTTTTGTACCAGGGATTGAACTCATGACCTTGCGCTTACCAAGCAAGTGCTTGAACTGCTGAGCTAAATCCCCTACCCCAATCCTTATATTCTTGAGAATTTTATTAAAAAACCCTGAAATTGATAGTTTCAAATTCTTTTCTGTATTTTCCCACAATCAAATATAGTCTCATAGTCTCATGTTTTCTGTTTTTTTTGAGACAGGATCTTGCCTTGTAGTCCAGGCTGGCCTTAAACTCACTACGTAGCCCAGGGTGGCCTTGAACTGGTGGTGATCCTCCTGCCTCGGCCTCCCAAGTGCTGGGATTACAGGAATGTACATTTTTTTAAATTGTAAGTTTATGACACATGATAGTTACGCTCATCTTGAGGAACTGGTACACATGTGAAACCACTTTTACTACCTCTCCTCCCCTCTCCCCTTTCCAGATCCCTCTCCTATCTCCACAAAGCCTCTTTCCTGTCATCTTTTGCTTTCTATATTTTGGGCTTCTCACAAAAAGAAACCATGCGATATTTAGCCTTTTGTGTGATTTAATTCACTAAGCATTATGGTATCAAGATGCATCCATTTTCCTAGATACATCAGCTTTATCCAGTAGTGATTTACACTGACCCGTCAGATTCTCCTTTATCAAGGGTCGATTCTCACGTCCTCCAGTACTGGCTTTCTCAAGGCTGTTACCTGCTTCGCTGGTTCCGACACCCAGATGCCTCCGACACGCCCCACTTACATTTTCCTCTCTCCCATTCCTTCTTTGTCTTCATCCCTCATGTAGTCAGTCAAACCTCTCCCTCCCACTCCTGTCCAGACATACACATAGTACCATCAAATCTTATTTTTTGTTTTTGATTTTCTCATTCTATTTTATTATACTCCCCCTTTCCTTTTTCTTCTGTCAGCCTATTCTTCATCATTACTATTCCTTCATCTTACTGTTTGTTCAGTTTTAAATTCTTTTTTTTTGTGTGTGTGTGGCACTGGGGATCGAACTCACAACCTTGCACCTACCAGGCAGGTGCTTAAGCCGCTGAGCCAAACTCCCGGCTAGCTTCAAATGCTTTAAACTTTTTTTTTTTTTTTTTGGTCTTTTTTGAGGCAGGGTTTCACTGTGTGGTTCAGACTGGCCTCGAACTCACAGTGATTCTCCTGCCTCAGCCTCCCTCCCAAGTGCTGGGATTACAGGCGTGTGCCTCAGTACTGCCATACGATTCCCTCTTCGGGTGCTGTCAGTCCTGACACTGGTTCTGCCCTTGGAAGGCAGTGCTAAGGACCAGACCCAGCGCCTGGAGGAGACGGAGCAGGTGTCTGCACACTGAACCACACTGAGTCAAGGTCACAACGGGGAGAGGTCACTTAGTACGGAGAGGTCCCCTCCAGCCACACAGCTTTCTACTCCGGCTCATCGACTTACTCAGCACAAGAATCGTGAGGAAATGAGGCAACAAGATGTCCCCCCAAATTCTGAACTCCCCCAAAGCTGGATTTACAGGCTCTGAAGTGGATGAATTTCCAAAGAACTCGAGAAATAGCTAAACTATTTCTGACTAACTGAAGAGATCAGAGACCAACAAGCAGCTGTCTGAAGCAATCACTAAGCCGGCCAGTGCACTAAGAGGCCTTCATCTCCCACCCACTGCGAGGACAAAGCTGCAGGACACCGCGCCCCGGTCTTGCAGCAGCTCCTTTCAGGGCTGGGAAAGCTCCGCGCCAGGCTCCCCTGGCCTTCAAGATTTGTGTTGAGAAATCTGCTGTTGTTCTGCTGTTCGCCTTTGGGAGCTGTTGGACATTTTCTCTAACAGCTTTCAGGATACTTTGTTCTGAATTTCTGGGATTTTGACCACGATGCAGCGTGGAGAGGCTCTTTTGTGGTCATGTCTGTTTGGGGTTCTAAGTGTCTCACTTGCCTGGGTATCCATTTACTCCCTAGATTTGGAACATTTTCAGTGAATAAGTTTTTATATCATTGAATTCTAACTCCTATGCAATATAGCACTCAACACTTTCGCCACAGTGATCAGTTAAGAGATACAAAAGGGGTAAGAAGTGGGAAGGGAGAAGTGGTGATTCCTCAAAAAACTAAAAATTGAAATTCTGTCAGACAGGATGGGGCATGTTCAGGGTGGTGTGGCTGTGGATGTGAAATTCCACTAGACCCAGCTACACCTCCTCCTGGGCGTAGTCCCAAAGAGTTAAAGATGTTATTTAGCACTAGACTGCTACATGTGTCATCACGTTTACAATTGGGCAATTCACAGTGGCTAAGCTTGGGAGACAGCCTGAATGACTACAGCAGACTGCAAGGTCAAGTGAAACAAGTTTGACAACAAAGTTAAATACTGCATGCCTTCTCTTGTAAGAAATCCAAAATACAAATTAATCAAAGAGTAAAATGAAAGAGGAATTGTGGAAGCAAGGAGGCCAGCCTTTCGGAGGGGACGGGAAACAGGGTCAGGGGGATGGTGAGGCGGAACAGGGGAGCAAACGGACTCACAATGATTAAGAAAAAATATATATGTAATACACCTAGCAATTCCTAAAATGAATGTAAATACCACATCTCACAAACACAGTTTTAAAAATCCCACTACACTTGCAGAAAGTATTATATTTATAGTGAAACTATAGATTAACTGCCTTTATTATGTATAAGTATACCAAACACAAATGTTAAATGAGTAATTTTTCACCTTGATTGGTACATTTTAGACAATGATCACATTCATCATAGAGAATTTGTACCTGCATGATTATCTTGCTGCTTTTTTCTCATTCTCCTCCCCTATTTACAAAAGCTGTTTTCAGTTTTTCCTTTTTCTTTAATCCCTTCCTTCCTTTCCTCCTCCCCCTTCGCTAGTTCCCCGTCCCATTTGAACATTTTCGTCCATTTCCCAGTATCTGTTATACATTTTGGTCCTCATTTACCCTTTTGGTTTCTCACATCAGAGAAACAATGTGGTATTTACACGTGTCCAATTTAAACAATGTGGTATTTACATGTCACTGAAAAAGTCTCAAGGTGCATCCATTTAGCTAGGAATGTCTCAAGCTTATCCTTCTTTATGGCAGGATAGTACTCGATCGTATAAAAATCCTGCATCTTCTTTATCCGTTCGCTGGCTGATGGGCCCTTGGGCTGTTTGTGAGATGTAGCTGCTACACACTGTGCCACTGGAGACCTGGGTGTGCATGGACCGCTTCGGTGTGATGCTCTTAATGTTTTTGGATGATACCAAGAAGGGGAACAGCTGGGTCAAATGGAACCTCTAGTTTTAGTTTTTTGAGGAATCTCTATTATAATTCAAATATTGTATATTGTAATCCCTTTGTTATCCTCCTCATGGCTCGAGAAATTTTATATTTGTAACCCCACTGAGACATTACTGGAATCCTAGTGAGTTAATTCCAATCTATCACCTCCAGTGCAACCCACAGGGAGAAGACAATCAGACATACTCAAAGTTACGGGCAGTCAGGGGTTCTGAGTCCGGTCCAGGTGAGGATATGTGGAACCAAGGCCCTGATCCAAGGCCTCACCCAGAATTTATTATCTTGTGAAGGGAGTGGCTTGAGGATGAGTGACGAGAGACTGGTGAGAATTACATGAGCAACATGAGCTGAGCTGGCTGGGCGGAGGGCAAGCGCCTCTGCACTATGCAGGGAGAAGGGTGTGCAGGGCGACCAGTGTGCATAACTCCACTGAGGGAGCATTAGAATGATGTAGGAGGCTGCTGCTTCAGTTTCTGATGTGTAAGCTTTTGTGCCCTAGGAAGTCACAGCCTCTTATCTTGAGGCTCGCACCCAGCTGACATTCCTGGAGCTGACTGGCTCTGCCATCCCGCTGTGCTCAACTGTTGACAGGAAGCACTGTGTGGGGAAAGGAAACTGTGGGCTGGCCTCAAGGATTACGCATCAGCACCTCAGCGGGCCTTATCGGTACTGCTCAGAGCCAACGAAGGGAGAGTGAAACAGCACAGCCGCTCTGCGCGCAGCAGTCCAGAGACAGGGTGCAGTTCACCTAAAGCCGAAGCCGTTGTTCTGCACTCACGGGGAGCCGCCCAGGTCGTCTCCTACCAGTCCCCACACTGCCCTCCGCAGTGGACGCCCCAGCCCGCACTCCCACCACAGCAGAGAGGGCGCCTTTCCCCACAGCCCCGCCAGCAGTGGTTATCGGTTGCCTTCTCGATAATAGCCTTCAGCGGAATCTCGGTGTTGTTCTGAATGGGTGATTTTTAATTAAATGACACCAAATAAGTAATGGATGTGGCCGAAACATTTTAAACATTTGGAAAAGGAAAATCATCCTTAAATATTAACTCTACTATTAAGAAAAATGTAACTTTCAACTGTAAGTTTTGTTAGTTTAAAAGAGCAATTAAATAAGTTTATATCCTATTTTGCTATCACACAAGGCATCAAACTAGCCTTTGAAAATTGTTTCAATTCATGCTCTAACCTAATACAACAGAAAGAAACACAATATAGTGATAACTTAAATTTCTGTACAGTCTTTTACCAAACTACCCATAAGCTGACTGACCCTTTGAGAACACATCTGACTGTTTCATACGAAAGTCGTAAAACATAAAAATGCATTAAATGTATCACAGCAATGACTTTGTTTGTTTGCTTTCTGTGGCACTGGGAGTGAACCGAGGGCCCCGCACTGGCCCGCACCTCCGGCCCTTCTTTACTTTGGAGACGGGGCTCACTCAGCTGCTGAGCTGTCCGGGCCGGGCTCCCACCTCCTATCTTCTGTCTCCGCCTCGAAGCCCTGAGACTGCAAGCGTGTGACGGACACCACACCCAGCCAATTGACTTATCTGTGGTGCTTAAAAATATAAATGTTGTCAAATGTATGTCTATAGATTTAATTTATTTTATTTGCCTGTTATCCTATGGTCCAGTGTAAGACTACTGAACAAATAAAAACCGGAACAGAGACGGAAACTTCACGTTATGTACAGAAACCATTTAATGAACTCTGAAACAGTAACAATAAACCTCCTGGCCAATATATTTTTAAAATTTACTTAACAAAGGATTTTTAAAATGGACGTGACAACTTTTTTTCTGATTCAAAATATGCAGCTTGAAGTCTTGACACAAATTTGAAATAAAGTTTATAAACCTATTAAACTGTACTTTAATTTTTATATAGAGATCTTAATATTACACATATGTGTTGCTAGATTTTAGGAAGAACTATAAAGCAGAATATTTAACAGCTAAATCCACTTACAGAATCCACTTAATTATATCAATCTTGCTTTACCACAACTTCGTTTTATGTGCCGTAGGCCATTTTCTGAAGATGGGCACCCATGCTGCTTTCCAAGAAAACTCTACAGGGTCAGAGACAGAAGGCAGAAGTTGACATTAAAATGTGTTGATTATGGCAAATCCAACAGTCTAGAAAAGCAGGTAGTTATGTATCAGTGTGATGCTGAACCAACTATTTTTCTGACTCATTTGGAATATACGTCTATCATATGTACTCATTTATCATTAAACTATTCCTTGATTAATTATATCACTGAACTCAATTAATAGATTAATAACAGAAATAGTTCACTAGACATCATATATACAGAGAACTTTTCAGGCTTTAACCGAAAAAAATAGGACTCGATACCGTGTTTTACACAGAAAATCACTTGAAGCCCACTGTTAAGTCTACTTCCTTCACTGTGATGCACCTCAGTTACTCCAGAAAAGTATATACCCCATCATTTTCCAGCCTACTGCTAGAAATTAGAGGATACCTCTCACCCTGTACTAAACCAAATCTAAATCTGCTCTGTAGCATTTGTCACTATGTTAAACTATCTTTTTCACTTCTTTCTCTTCTCTTGTTCCTTGTGGGCAGGAATCTTGCCTTTCAGCTGAGCTCTGAGTCACCTTGGTGGGTATTGCTGGGGGGCGGTTGGGGGGGCAGCTTGGGGTACAGACACTCAGCAGTCACTGTATTGGTAGGATGCCTTTTCAAATGATCATAAGCACAGAGTGGGTTGTAAAGAGTAACAAATGTAACAGAATGGTCTGAAGTATCAAGAATGAAAAAGGCATATAACTATTTAGGACTTTGGAAACATCAAAACCAGGCTAAGTAGATGACTGAGGGTAGGAGCAAGATGATAGTTAAGATAATCACTAAGAAAGTAAATATAAAGCAGATTTCTGGCTAAAAAGATGCAAAGAGAAAAAAGAAACAGGAAATAGTATTCAGAGGTGAGAGCTGGCTGGGTGCAGCATTGTTCAGTAGCTGCTGCTCCAGTTTTCAGTGCATAGAGCCAAAATAGGTGTTTTACATTTTAAACTATAAAATCATTACTTTGTATTACTTTCAATTTACATGTAATAATACAGAATATTTAAATTAAGGTTTGATTTTTCTACCACTATCTTTTTTCTTGTTCTTGAGAGAGTTTGGCTTCTAATGTTAATGTAATTATCCTCTCTATATAAGTTTCAAAATATTACTATTAGACAACTATAGTTTATGATCTCTGTAGCTCATCGCCTGAAGTATAGTTAAAATGCTATATAAATGTAAATAATATCTCATGTAGTTATGTAACTAATGTAAATATTTCATTTTAGTTTTTTCTTTTTAAAATTTCTTTCCTTTACAATATTATACTGCAGAAAGCATTTAACTTCCAGAACTAAATCTATTATATCCAGAGACATTTGCTTTTTATCACTGTCTCTTTTCCCCCCATAATCTTTTGTATTAGTTTTGCAGTTTTTATTGGTAAGTGTTTGCAGTACATGATACTCACATTTGTTTTGGGGCTATCTGTCTGTCTGTCTGTCTCTCTTTCAAATGTCTGCCTTATTTTAGTCCTTTATTTATAATTGGTGTCTCATGAGAGAAACCATGCGATGTTTAACTGTGTGTCTAGACGTCAACTCACTTATTATGGTCTCAAGATTCATCCACTGTCCTGCAAATGACTTGACTCAGAAGTAGACATGTAGACCATGAAATAGAATTGCAGACAAAGAAACAACCCCAGGCACTTTTCTGTCAAATGACTTGACCAAACCTTCTTTATGGCTGAGTAGGTTTTCCCTGTTCTTATACATTTTCTCTGTCTGTCTGCCAATGGGCATCAAGGTTGTTTCCAGAGCTAAGAGACTGCTTTCCACAGTGGTTGTACTAGTTTGTGTTCCCCTCACACAGAAGGTTCCTGTTCTCCACATCCTCACCAGCATTTGTGTTCTGCATTGATTTTTCAGCCATTCTGACTCAGTAAGATGGAATCTCAGTTGTTCTGATTTGTATTTCCCTTAAATCTAAGGATGATGAACATCATTTCATGTACTTATCAGTCATTTGTACTGCTTTTGAGAAGTATCTATTCAGTTCATTTGCCCATTTCTTGAAAGGAATGTTGGTTCTGGGGGGTTAATTTTTTGGATTTTTATATAATCTAGCTATTGGTTCTCTAACAAAAGAGTAGCTGGCAAAAACTTCCCCCCATTCTGTGGGTTGTTTCCTTTGCTGCACAGAAGCTTTTTAATTTGATGCACTCCCCTCCGGTGGTTCTTGGTACTATTTATTGTGCCACTGGAGTTCTGCTCAGAAAATCTTCGTGCGAAGTGACAGCTCTGAGCGTTTCCCCTTTGTTGTCCTGCAGCAGCTGCAGAGTTTCTGTTTCTGTGTCTAGGCCTCTGCCCATTTAGTTTTTGTTTTAGTTCAGGTGAGAGGCATCGTCTATTTGATTCTGCATGTGGATAAACAGCTCTTCCAGCGCCATCTGTTTCAGAGGCCGTCTTCTCCAACGTACATTTTTGGCTCCTTTGTCAGACTCAGACGACTGAAAGTCTGGGGCTGTTTCTTTGTCTGCAATTCTATCTCATGGTCTACACGTCTACTTCTGTGCCAGTGGCATACTATTTTTGTTACTATAGCTTCATGGGTTTTACAACTTGAAATCTGGAATTGCGATGCCTCTTGCTTTGTTCCTTTTGCTCAGGACTTCTATAGGGTATTCTGGGTTCCTTCTGGTTCAATACAAATTTTAAGACATTTTCTAGATCTGTAAAACCGTTTTTTGCATTTTAATAGGGACTGCATTAAATCTGTAACTGGTTTTGGTCACAGGGTCGTTTTTAACAATATTCTAACTACCCAGGAATAGGGGTGTCTCTTTTTTTTTTTTTTGAGACAGGGTCTTACTTTGTTGTTCAGGCTGGCTTTGAACTCACTGTGCAACCCAGGCTGGCATGGAAGTCACAGTGATCCTCCTGCCCCTGCCTCGCAAGTGCTGAGATTACAGGCATGTGACGCCATGCCTAGCTTCCATTTTCCAACTTCCTCTTCAATCTCTTCAGCATTCTACAGGTTTCTTTTTCTTTTTTTTTTTTTTTTTTTTTCTTTTTGAGACAGGGTCTCGCTATGCAGTTCAGGCTGGCCTTGAGCTCACTTTGTAGCTCAGGCTGGTCTCATACTTGCAAAGGTCCTCCCACCTCAGCCTCCCAAATGCTGGAATTACAGGTGTGTGCCACCACACCTGGCTCTATAGTTTTCTTATAGAGGTCTTTCACTTGTGGATTAGATTGGTTCCTAGGTCTTTAAATTTTTTGAATTTTTTTTTTGGTAGTACTGGGTACTAATAGGTCACCATATCAGCGATATGCAAACAATGATAAACATGATTTATTTATTTATTTATTTTTGCAGCACCAGGGATCGAACTCACAACCTCACGCCTGTGAGACAGGCGCTTAAGCCACTGAGCCAAACTCCCAGCCCTAGTTTTTTGAGGCAGGGTCACACTATGTAGCTCAGGCTGGTCTTGTGCTCGTGTTGCAGCCCAAGCTGGCCTGAAACTCACAACGCTCCTCCTACCTCAGCCTCCCGAGTGCTGGGATTAAGGGCGTGCACCACCAAGCCCGGCTGATAACCATGATTTAATAAGACATTTTTTTTCTTTTTGCAGGACTGGGGATTGAGCCCAGTATCTTGACACTGAATCACATCCATAGCCCTTTTTTCCTTCTCTTATAAATTTTCAGATAGAATCTTGTCAAATTGCCCAGGGTGGAGTCAGAGTTGTAATTCTTCTGCCTCAGCCTCCCAGAGTGCTAGAATTACACGTGTGCACTACCATGCCATGCTTCCCTAATTGTTTTGTCTGCTTCCTTCCAGAGTTTCTTCTCACAAATATGACCAAATGTGTGTGCATGTATTATAATCCTTTCTTACAGAAAGATATCAGACTGTATTATCTTCCTTTAGATATTAGCAATATTCAGTGATGTTTTCTCCATCACTGTCCAGACCTTTCTTATTTTTTGTAACTTCCTAATAGCCAACTCATATGTACGTGTTTCTAATCTTGAGCAATTACAGGCTCACAAGACATTTTATACTTGCCAGTGTACCTCTGACACAGACTGGGGAAGAGAGTTTGGGTCACAAAGTAAATGCAGGCATGACTTTTAAAATTTAAAAGCACGGAGAGCTTTCCTTCTATTTCCACTGGCTGTCCCAAAAGTAATGCATCAGAACGCCTGCCAAACTGATAGGTGGGAATTTCTTTTACTCTGGATCTAATAACCCAGGACAATTTATTGAAAAGATGGTTCTGTTCCCTATTGTTCTGCAAAGCCCCCTCATCTTAATCAGGTAATTACATAGTCACATGATTGTTCTGGAGTTCTCTTTTTCTATTAAGTATTTGTCTATCCTTGTACCAAGATCACATTATCTTATAAATTTATAACAGATCTTAACATGTGATAAAGTCAGTTCCCTTTACTGTTCTTAAAATCTGTTTTGGTTATTCTTAATTGTTGGTATTTTCTTAGAATTCTGAGAGACTGCTTGCTGAGTTCTATAAAAATACCTACCGGGATTTTTATTAGGATAGCACCAAATGTATTGAGCAAGATAAAAAGAATGTGTATCTTTATACTACAGAGCATTTTAATCCATATAAAAAATATAACCTTCAATTTATTCAGAATTTCTTTAATTTCTCTCAGTGTTTTATAGCTTTCAGATAGAAGTGTTGAATAACTTCTGTTAAGTATACTTCTGGGTATTTGGTATCTTAAATGGCACTATGAACATTTTTTAAAAATCATTTTTCTAAAAAAATCATTTTTCTGATACAGTGGGTAGTATGTAGAATTACAATTGCTTTTTGAGAACTATCTATATCCAGCAATCCTCTGAATTCTAACAGTCTGTGTATAGGATCTTTGGGATTTCCTATGTACAGCATGAATTGTCCTACGGATAATGAGAGTTGTATTTTTTCTACTCAGGTGTCTACAGCTTCTTTTTCTTCCTCATTTTGCTGGCTAGAATCCCCAGGACAAAGCGAGCCGAAGAGGCGGATGGACATGTTGATGCCCATGTTCTGTGAAGTACACAGCCACTGCTGGGGACAGTTCTCCAGACGCCTTCAGCATTTCTGTCAGGGCACTGATGACGTTTTTTCTGTGCCGTCATTCCCCAGAATGGTAGTGCTCAGCCTGGGATAATAAAATCTCACTTCACCAGGCGGTCAGGCAAGCACTGGCAAATAGAAAATGTCTCGCGCAAAGGTTTTGTGTCACTTTCTGTAACTGAGGACTGGAAACACCTACATAATGGCCTTTGTGCAGTCACAAACTCATTCTGTTGTAAAGGGAAAGTTTATTCACTGTCCAGTATAATACTTCCCTCCATGATAAAGGTCTGACGGTTTTCTTCAGTCCATTTAGAAATAATTTATATTCCCCAAGTGTGGGGTTTATTTTCAATGCACCCTGCCATATGTTCAGGCACTGACTTCCCTAAAGGAACTAGGAACAAAACTGAGATTCTGGCTACTGCCACTGCTGTGACAGAGAACTGTCTTTTACTCTGACTTGAGTCTCGGGTCTTTGGTCAGCATCAGTAAACGAGGCGAGTTAACCTGTTTGTTAGCTTGCCACTTGAAGGAAATCTCAGTCGGAGGGATCTCTCACTGTCAAATGAAGGCAGTACTCCTCTTTCTACTTCAACAATGCTATTGTGTATGAGTGGTAAATCTTATCAACAATTTCTGCATCTCCTGAAATCACCGGATGATTTTTCATCTTTATTCATACAGTAAATTACATTCATATTCAAAGGTTAGCTCAACCTTGTGTTCCTGAAGTACAGTCAATTTGACCATAGAGAATTACTGTTTTCAGATCATTAGATTCATTTTACTCCTATTTTATTTAGAATTTTTGCATCCATGTTCATGGGACTGATCTACTAATCCTTCATTTTTAAAAAAAAATTTTTTTAAATTTTGGTACTGGGGAATGAACTCACAAATTTGTGCCTTAATCCTTCATTCTTGTGATGTCTGTCCAGTGTTGGCATCAAGACTGCTGGTTTCTCTTGAAGATCTTAAAACTGAGTTTTTCTTCTTTAAATACTTGGGAGAACTCACCAAGAAACCTACTGGAATCTGAATTTTATTTTATAGGCTTTTGTTTATGACTTGATTTCTTTAAGTAAGATTATTATATTTTAATATGTCCTCATATTTGTTAATTTGAATTTTCTTTCAAAGTAGCCCATGTAATCTAAAATTTTAAATGTACTGAAGTCATTTATAATATCCCATTATAGTTTCACTGTTTATAAAATCTGCAGCGATTCTCCTTTCTCAGAATACCCTGGCTTTTTGTGACTTTTTACTTTTTTCCTTAAGCTTCATCACATATCATTTAATAACAATTCATATTCAATTTATCAATAGAAAGTTGATATAAAAGAAATTTTATTATATTTCTTTGAGAATCAACTTCTGGTTTTGTCCACACTTCTTATTCTGTCTGTCCTTTATTTTCATTTATTTTTTGAGAGTCTCTGCGTTGCCCAGGCTGATCTTGGGCTTCTGGGCTTAAGTGATCCTCCAGCCTCAGACTTCCAGGCAGCTAGGAATACAAGAAGGTGCCGCCATGCCTTGCTTGTGTATCTGTTCTTATTTCTATACTTTATGAATTCCTACACTTCAGCATCTTTTGTATACTTCCTTTGAGTCATGTTATCTTTCCCAAACTTCTTGGTGGTTAGGATTCAGTTATCTCCTTGCATGGCGCAGCCACCCGGGGCCGCCCATCTCAGTGAGCACAGCTCTAACTGCATCCCTCAAGGTGGGTGTGCACTGTTTTCACTATCACTCCCTGAAACGCTTGTTCTCATTTTCGCCCTGACTCCTTTCACTCACCTCATTGGTGTTCAGAAGCACATTTTCAAATAGACCTGTCCCTATTAATCTTTCTTTTTTTTTTTCAGTACCACGGATCGAACTCCCAGCCACTAAGCCTAACTCCCAGCCCTAGTTTTTTTTTTTTTTTTTTTGCGGCACCAGGGATCGAACTCACAATCTCGCCACCTGCCAGGGCAGGCGCTTAAGCCACTGAGTTAAACTCCCGGCCCTAGTTTTTTGAGGCAGGGTCGTATTATGTAGCTCAGGCCCTCTTGTGCTCGCGTTGTAGTCCAAGCCGGCCTAGAACTCACAATGCTCCTCCTATCTCAGCCTCCCGAGTGTTGGGATTAAAGGCATGCGCCACTACGCCTGGCTCCTAGTGTTTTTTTTGAAGCAGGGTCACACTATGTAGCTCAGGCCGGCCTTGCTCACGTGATAGCCCAAGCCGGCCTTGAACTCACAATGCTCCTCCTACCTCAGCCTCCTGAGTGCTGGGATTAAAGGTGTGCGGCACCACGCCTGATTCCTATTTATCTTTTTTTTTTTTTTTTTTTTTTTTTTTTGCGGCACCGGGGATTGAACTCACAACAACCTTGCACCTGCCAGGGCAGGTGCTTAAGGCACTGAGCCAAACTCC
>RJWM01021659.1:0-34963 GCA_004363535.1 Dasyprocta punctata
TCTGTGCACTCACCATCATTTAGTTCAGTTCTCCAGGTCTGCTCCCCCTGTCCCCTGCCACTCTCCTCCAATGCTGCCTCTCTTGGCAGAGGCCTCCAGGGTCACTACCAATGTGGCTCCTTGATCGTGTGTCCCCAGGTTCCAGCAGGTCCTCTCACACAGTGGGTCTGGCTATGGACAGAGGCACCACCAGCTAACATCTTCTTTGTTTAAGTGTTTCTTTTTACTCTTTCTATGGGCTTCAATTCTCGCTTTAGATTCTTTCTGGGTCCACAGTACCCACTTCCTTCCTTCTTGTCTTCCCCAAGTTGCTATATCCCAGCATCTGTATGGTATCTCTCAGGGAGGGTGTTTACTCTGCAGCTTACTGTTCCACCATCTTATTCTTTTTATATCCTAGTTTTTTTTTTTTGTTGTTGTTGTTTTGGCACCAGGGATTGAACTCACAATCTTGCACCTGTCAGACAGGCGCTTAAGTCACTGAGCCAAACTCCCAGCCCTGGTTTTTTGAGGCAGGGTCGCACTGCGTAGCTCAGGCCAGCCTTGTGCTCGCGTTGTACCTCAAGCCGGCCTCGAACTCACAATGTTCCTCCTACCTCAGCTTCCCGAGTGCTGGGATTAAAGGCGTGCGCCACCACGCCCGGCTTATCCTAGTCTTCTAATTCTTTGAGTATTCAATCCTCCCTTCAAAGTGATGATGTACAAGCAAGACTAAAGACATACATTATTCTGAATAAGTCAATTAAATTCATGTAGGAAGTAGAACAAAGTAAGATAGTTGGATTATTATGAAGTTTTTAAATTGATCTCTCTCATTACAGGTTCTCGCCAATAAGCCATTGTCTCACGCAGCAACTTTAAATAATTCTTTCTTCCCACACTGTACCAACTCCTTATAATTATAGAATCCATCCTATCAGTTCAACCTACTATCCCACAGTTCCTTTATAGACTCCTCTGCTTTTCTTGCTGGCCATTCTCCTTCTTATCTCCCATGGAAACCATGTTCACGCTAACCATCAGACCTTCAATAATATTGTCACTCTTGTGCTTCTCCTTTCTCCTCCCTTCTACACCCTTCAGATTAACCTATTGTTCAAGGCCTTGGTTTACTTCCATCTGTTCCTTAAAATGATGTATGTAAAACAAATCTCAGACTTACAGCATGAATTTTGTCCCTCTTACTCAACTACACATTCTTAGAAGATAAAGTCTTGAATTTATCAAATGCCAAAGTGTTAGGCTAGCATCAAGTATACATATAAACTGACTGATAAAAGGGGACTAACGTTTATTTTCAGGGAGAGAAGTACAATCAATTTTTCTCACATATTGCCTCTCTACAGTGGTTTCTCTTCTCATTGCAACAAGGCCAGCTCTTTGTGCATTTCCGTTTCTCTCTGCTATGTGCTGTTACAGGAGAAATCACTCCCTTGGGAAAATTATTGATGGGTAGCTTCTAATTTTAAGCTGCAGCTGAACTAAGAAACTAGATCGCAGCTGCATTACCATTTCATTCTGCATGGAGCCCTAATGATAAATATTTAACCAGAACAACTTCCTTTTCCTTTGCTTCTATGTTCCCATTTAATTATTTTAACAAACGGCTGTTTCAAACATTTACTGCTCATGTCAACTCCCTAACTCTCCTCCTGGTGGATTGTATTTTTGCTGCCTGGTTTGCTAAGAAAATAGATGCTGTGCATATCCCTTCCCTGCTTAACTATACTCATGGCTTGACCTATTGTTCTGGTCATTAGTACGTTTACCCAATATTTCATGTTCTTCTCTAGTGCTGGGCACTTTCTTGGTTTCTTGAGGTTAGATGCAGCCATGTGGCTTTCCCTGTGATAACTGTAGAAAGTAATGCTAAGATGCAAATTCTGAGATGGAGTCTCTATCAGCCTGGATCTTTGGGAGACACAGATAACACAATCCCTCTCAGGCTTCATGTTGGACCTAAAGACTAAGTAAGGAAACTTTGTTGCATTAGCAAACTTAGATCTGAGGGCTAGTTGTTACCTTCACCTGATGCCTCATCTTACCATTGTCCTTCCTTGTCTTACCTAAGGAAACTTGTCCTTCCTTATCGTTCTTCTCTTTGGATCCCATTTCCATCTGTTCATTTTATCTGAGGTAATATTTCATCCCTTCCCTTCCTTTAATATATTTCTTCCTTACAGGATCAAACAAATATGAAACAAATAAAACGCCATTACCACTCACTAAGTGCCTACTGAGTTCTAGGTGTTTTTCATGCCATGAGTTCATTAAGACCTTACAAAACTCCAAGAAGTGGATAGAGTAAATTTCATTTTATAATGAGAAAGGTGAGGCTCACAGGACTTGACCAAAGTCAGATTCTGGTAAACGCAGACCTGAGATTCAGTCCTATCAGTCAGACTCTAGATCCCTAACTAGTTCAAGACACAGAGGTGTCCCTGGCCCACAAATACATTTCACTTGGTATCCTATACACATCTATTCCTCCACTCTACTTCTGCTTTAAGTGTGGCTCTTCTTCATTTCCCATTACCCTAAGTCCTGAGTACACATTCATCATCCCCATTTCTTTGCTATATGTTTTATTCTCTTTTTGAATGATTCTACCCTGGCAGACACTCTCATCATTCTTCTGAACCAGTTCTTGCCAAAGGCCAAATGGTCTTCGAACTGGTAAAGCTGGTGATCTCCAGAAGGTTCACCTCTTTCTGTCCCATCTATATATCACATACTGTTACTTCCACTTTCTGAAAACTCTTCTTTTGCCAAATCAGTCTTTCCTAGATAGCAAATAGTACCTATGATGGTTTTCTTTGCTGAACATTCATCTTTTTGACACAATTACCAAAAAAATCCAAGTCTATGGTTTCCATTAGAGAGTGCCTTCTTTTTCTGAAGAGGGAGTAGTGAGGATTGATGAGACCTCTCCATAAGTGATTTTGTTTGTTTTGAGATAAGGTCTTGCTCTATAGTCCACGATGATCTTGACATCACTCTGTGGCCCAGGCTGGCTTCAAACTTGTGGCGATCCTCCTGCTTTGTCCTCCCAACAGCTGGGGGTAACAGGTGTTCAATGCCATGACCATTTCATCAGTGTTTCTTAATATTTCTTATTTCAACTTTTTTTCTTCAGCTGTTAGTCAAAGTTCTCCATCTGGATGTGCCACAGTGACTTTAAATTCCATATCTCTAAAATGGAACTGATTCCTCCTCCACTATCCGATTCTCCCCTGTATTAGACATCATCATCTATGTAGTTTTCAAAATTAGGAATCTCAGAATCACCCTTGTTAGTCCTCAGTTTCCAATATTTAATCACTCATATCTGTTAACTACCACCTCCAAAATCTCTGGTATTCCCTGTTTTTATATGCCATTGCTACTGCCCTAAGTAAAACTCCAACAACTAGTATGAAAAGAGCCCCTGTGATTCCCCTGAGGTTGTTAGTATTACCTCACAAAAATCCAAACCTGATGTTAATATTCTGTTTAGAAACCTTTTTGTAGTCTATGGGTTTTGAGTCCTACCCTAGTTTTCTGTTTCATCTCTCACTATTCCTTTCCAAACATCTCTATTCCAGATTCATAAACAGGACAACACGGCTTCCCAAATACACTAATGCTTTCTCTTGGTTTTCCCATGCTGCCTTCAGCTCCCGTCTCCTTGCTGAACATCTACACATCCATTGTGAGCGTTCCAAGTCACTTCCTCCAGGAAGACTCTCTAAAACTTACAGGCAGCTTCAGTCACATCATCACGTACTCTTAGCAATTTTATTTCCCTTACTTTATTTATGTGTCATGATATTTGTTTATTGATCTGTCCCTAACAGAAGGGCATTTCAAGCTGTGTTGAGTGAGGAAAGGATCCATAAGCAAAAACCACAGGACTTGGGGTATTTCCTTTTTATAAATGAAGGGCTCACATAAACTTTAGTTTTAGAGTTGTGATGTGGAAGACAAGGTTGGAAACCATCTCATAGAAGTTCCTCCAAGTCAGCAGCTTACTAAACTTGGAAGCCCTATACTATAGCATGATGACAGGTACATGACTGATGCCCAAAAGATGTTTCCTAAATGAATGAATGACTCCTTGGGTAGTGTGTTTAAAACTTCTTCCTTCCACTTGAGCTTTTATTATAAGAGTGAAGGTGGGAGTTCAATGGCTCTCAGAAATAAATCTGGTCATTAACACTATGATAGTTAACAAAACAGCATTGCTTTAAAGCACCTGGAGTAGAAAGTTTCTTAGCAGCTTTGCTTCATTACCAAAGTAGACATTATCTTAAATTTTATCTTATCTGAAGGTTAAACACTTAGTTCCTTGTCAGAACACTTAACTCTCCAATATGGTCAATTACCAGATAACAGTGTCCACTTTCTCATGTCTTATGTCTTAAATGGTCTGATCAATAAATAAGTGCACACTGTATTACTAAGAGCATGATGATGTGAGACACAAATGAAAGGAGTCCATGAACTTCCAGCTTTAAAAAAAATACCATTTAAATTGCCTGTCAGTTGTAGGCTCTTTGTAAGTCTTTACTCTTTGTTGCACTGAAATGTAATTTTTATACCTCTGATCTACAGTATACATGTCTCATGTGTAGGTATAGATGATTTGTTCCGATTTGTTCTGCACCTGGGTTTTATTTCTTTTACTAAAAAGCACCCAAATAAGCACAACTATGAACTCAATGATCTAATGGCATGTGAGAATATTTGCGTACTGCTTCCTGGTGAAGAAACTGACCCTCTCCTCTGTATAGCAAAGTAAGAGTCAGTGATGATAAGGGAGATACTGGAGAAAAACCTGAGCCAGTTATACCTTGGTATTCCTTCATGGATGGTATTTTAGAAAGGAAAAAAAAAAAATAGTAATAGTTAATTTTTAAAATTCCTATTAATTCTTTTGGTAGTCTTTTCCAGCACTTTCCTATATTTATGGAGGATACTTAAACTGAGCTATAGCATCTGAAGAAAAACAAAGCAAAATTTCAACTTTATCTTTGATACCAGATCATATTGAGCTGACTTAAATTTGTAGCATCAAGACATATCCAAAACAATCTAAGGATACCTTATTTACTTACAGCTATGTTGAATTCTTTAGCTATACAACCAGTTCTGCTTCTGTATCTCATACTTAACTGCTTATGACCAAACAGATTTAACTTGTCTCAATTCCCACAGAGTCTACTGTGAATAAATTCTATCCACTTTTCACAGAATAAAGAAAGGAAGAAAAACAGAATTTTTTTTTTTTTTTTTGCGGCACCGGGGATTGAACTCACAGCCTTGCGCCTGCCAGGGCAGGCGCTTAAGCCACTGAGCCAAACTCCCGGCCCTGGTTTTTTGAGGCAGGGTCGCACTATGTAGCTCAGGCCGGCCTTGTGCTCGCGTTGTAGCCCAAGCCGGCCTGGAACTCACAACGCTCCGCCTACCTCAGCCTCCCGAGTGCTGGGATTAAAGGCGTGCGCCACCACGCCCGACTAGAAAAACAGAATTTAATACCTGATGTCACACACTAAGAAACAGGCATCAGGTTTGAATCTATTTTTTAAAAAAGGACTCCATTTTCTGGGAATATCTACTAGGTGCCAGACAGTTTAAAAACTAAATACATTTCTTTCCTGACATGGACACATACAATGTTTTTTCAATGAGCCAATATCCCTTCCTTCGATATAAAATGACAAAGATACCAATGAACTTTGCATTTGATGGTATAGGATTATCATAACCTTGACCATAACCTTCCATGGACCCTGATGAGATAAGAAAACAGATTGATTAGTCATTAAATAATCATTAAAATATATGGCTTTCCTACGCTGTGCATGGTTCTCTGCTAGTTGTGTAACCCAACCTATGGTCTCTGCACCTGGATACTTCACAAGCTTCTGAAAGAAACAGGATCCTACTAAAAAACTTAAAGAAACAACTAATTGACAAGTGAGATGAACAGGCTAAAGAAGGACGACTAGTAGAAATAGTCTAGGAGACTTGGAAAGTTTTCAGAAAAACTGTGATTCGAACTGAGTTGTTTGGTTGATGTTGTTTTGATTTTTTAAAGCACAGATTTCAGAGAAGCAGAATAGAATATTGTTATGGTTTAGATCTCAATTGTCCCCTGTAGGCTCCTATGGTGAAGCTTGATCCCCAGATGAGGGTGCTAATAGGAAATGGCAGGACCTTTGGCAAGTGGGGCCTAGGGAAGGAAGCTGGGTGACTGGACATGTGTCTTTGAAAGGGACCCTGGGACCCAATGCTATCCCCTCTCTCTCCATGCTTCCTGGTGGCTGTTCATAGCCTCCTCTACTGTGTGCTTCTGCCACTTCAGCCCCAAAGCAGTGCTGCTAAGCAACCAGGAACTGAAATCAGAAGCTAAAGCAAACTTTCCCTCCTTTTAAGCTGACTTTTTCAGGTATTTTGTCACAGCAATCAAACTTACTAGCATAAGTATGAAATATTTGTGTATTTCAAGATACATAGAACGCAGGTGAAAAGGTCTGCAGAGTGTAATTAATTATGTAAGTATCTGATGAAGTACATTGGAGAATAGTAGTCAGCTATAACATGGGACGATTTTATCTGCATAAATATTTTCACTTAAATAATTTTAAGAAAAATATAAATCCTATTTTGGAACAGGAACAAAAGTAAGACTTATAATAGCTGTCCAATTCCCAATGTTTTTGAGATAGCAATTCCATTTCCAAAAATATTTTCTAAGGAACAAGAAGTCATTTAATGAACATGCAGATGAAAAACTAAACAAATCCTAAATGTCCCGTAATTAGGGACTGAGTGGTTATTTACATTACTGGGAGTGGGTAGAATGGATCAAAACAGATGCAGAACAACAGTTAATAGTATGAAAAAATACACTGTTCACGAGAACCTCTGGGAGAAAACATTATGTCACATTAGATTATTATCTGTGTATTCATAAAAACATTGTACATACAGAGAGAAAAAGATTAAGAGGGCATATTTCAAAAAGATTCTGCTTCTTTAATCTTAAACGGGGTCAATGTCACCTCGGTGTTACTGAGATAATTTATCTTTCTTTCAGCACCTTTGCTGCTAACAGCTGAGTACCTGCTTCTCTCCCATTTAACAGTGGACGCTTTCATGTTCACCAGTACAGCTTGTGGATCTCCATGTTTGAGCTCCTTGTACAACTCCTGAAAAATGTTCTTTAAGTATCTGCTGAAAAAAACGTTTAAATGAATAAAACCAGGAACTATATGAAGGATTTAGAATATTTTGGAATGTATATGTTAATATTTCTCCTCCTGTAAAAAAAACTTTCTGAATAAAATAGAGAATAAAGACAAGAAGTTCAAATAAACTACTATACACTCACATGTAAAGACAAACACTCCAACTTCTTTATATTCTTTCTGGCTTGGAATATCAGAGAACATACTTATTTGTAATAAGACTGCAAGGAATGAAGCCGGGCGTGGTGGTGCACGCCTTTAATCCCAGCACTCAGGAGGCTGAGGTAGGAGGAGCATTGTGAGTTCGAGGCCTGTTTGGGCTACAACGCAAGCGCAAGGCAGGCCTGAGCTACAGAGTGCGACCCTGTCTCAAAAAAATCAGGGCCGCGAGTTTGGCTCAGTGACTTAAGCGCCTGTCTGGCAGGTGCGAGGTTGTGAGTTAGATCCCTGGTGCCGCAAAAAAAGAAAAAGAAAAAAAAGAAAAAAAAAAAAAAAAAAAGACCGCAAGGAATGTTTCTTTTTCCTTGGGAAGAAACGTTTAAAAACTAGATCCTACTATGATATTTCAGAATTTGAATGTCTCTTCCTGCCACAGACTCTCAGCATATTGTGTTCTTCAATCTCTGCCCAACCTCCCCTGACACGGGAGTGAAGCAGGAAACAGTAGGGGAAGGAAGGGAAGAGAAGGACGGTGAGGCTGGAAAGACAGGTATTTGGGGACTGATTTGCTTAGCTCCCCATGCTGATCTGGTTCTTATTTTATTGGAACTATTTCACCATCCTTAATTGTCATCAGGGTAAACACCCAATCTGACTTTAAAAGGAACCATGCCTGAAGATGGAAATAATAAATGACAATGCCGTAGCAATGGAATCCTGAGGTCTGCATAAATGAGCATTTGTCATCTTTTCAAATTCTAAGAAATTTTTGTGGTTTTGGTATTTCCAGGAAAGGCTCAGCTAGATTTCCATAATCATCATTTCACAGACTCTAACTTTTCCCTTTGATTGTTAAAATGTTAAGTCTACCCAAAAGTAGACTCTTTCAGTTTGCATGTGAGTGTAGATGAGGGTGTGCATGAATATACAAAATACATGTGTATGTATAAACACACACACACACACAGTCTTCTTGAAATTTTCTGACTTTAGGAACTATTTTTCTGTTTTGTACATTGGCAAACTGAGAAAATCTCAGACAGAACCCAGTTAATCCAGCCTAGTTCCAGCGGGGAGCATATATATTCTGCTCAGTTGGTTTCCTTGTGCATCTTTTCCCTGTTTTGTTTATACTATCCTTGGTTCTTTGGTGGGAGACTGATCACCTTGGACTCTATGATTTAGCACTTTTGAGGTGCTGCTAGAGATTCAAAAGGTGCTAGATTCCTTTTAAGGAAGAACATGTGTTAAGAACTTAGTCATTATCCAGACCACAGCTTCAAAATGTAAGCAGCCCGGCAATGCTCTGGAAAACCATTATGAATAAACTATCACGCGCAGATCTTAAGGATTTAAAGTAAAGGAGGCTGAGGCATAATGAAAATACTGGGTCAAAAACACAAGCAAAATACATCCTTCTATTACGATTGCTTGTTTTAATTTTTAAGAACCTGTCTTTGTAAGACATCCTGGGTGCAGCTGAGGATTCTTTTTGACCAAGCTGCTACACACACACTTTTTTACCCAAGCGGAGATAAGAAGAAACAAACAGGTTGGCACTGGTCAATGCAGGTAAGGCCAAGACCAGTTTTATAGGGAAATGAAGACTTTTGTGTGTGAAATTATTTTGGAGAATAAATTCACTGCATATCTGAGAATAAGGCTGAACTTTCAGAAAAGAGCAGCACAGGGGCCTCTGGGAAGAACAGTAATAATGGGCCCTTCACAAACATAGCTCAAGGTCAGCCTTAGGGAGAAGCTCTGCCCACGGCAACTCACATGTCCAGGCTCAGGTCTCTCTTTCATTCCAGTGGCAAGGGTTCCAGGGAAAAGAAGTCAAGGGTGTAATTTTCCTTTTTTCCCTTTCAACGCCAACATTGGCATGCTTCTGAAAAAATCTTCTCTTGGAGGGTAAAGTGTCTCATTTACACAATAAGCAGCATTAGCCATTGTTTACCAGATGAAGATGACAGAATAACTGAACTTGTTTTTTAAGTCAAGATCTGTAAAAGTATAAGTTCCCTTACTGCTGGGCAAAACAACTGGCAAGGAACTTCAAATACTTGAAGGACTATCACTTCCACACTGAAGTCAGAATTCTCACTATTAAAAATTTGGGTAACATTAACACTAGAAAAAAGCATACTATAGACTTCTTGGTGGAATTCAGGTCCAGTTATTCTAATTTTTGAAGCCCATAAACCAATGTGAATCTGGGAGGAGAGTTTTAGAACTCTTTGGACATTAAAATACTGTTGACAAAAATGCAATTATTCTTATAGCTTAAAGACACAGGACAAAGGTGTGTTTAAAAATGTTAGCAAGAGGGCCAGGAGTTTGGCTCAGTGCCTTAAGCGCCTGCCCTGGCAGGTTCGAGGTTGTGAGTTCAATCCCCAGTGCCAGAGGAAAAAAAAAAAAAATGTTAGCAAGCTCCAAACTACGTTCTTGTGTTTGAACTAAATCAATACAATGCTTTGTTTCTCCTCTAGACTCCTGAAATTGAAAACATTCCTAATTCAGTTCCTCAGCCACAATTTTTCTTACATGGTCCTTGTATGGTAAGACATTCCTTGTGTCTGGATAGCAGTATGTTGTACTTTTAATGCTAAAAGAAAAAGCAGGCTTTTTATACAAAATGTGTCACAAAACATCTTTTTCACAAGATGCCGACTGATATCCCAGTACTAAATATGAAAATTAAGCCTTCACACCTTGTGTCCATAGACCTTAATACTTTAACATAACTTATCCTCTTCATTTTTTAAAATAAGACTTGGATCCATTATATTTTCCTTTTATTTTGTTTTTGCAAGGCATGAAGAGGAAGGGCAAAATGGAAAGGTGGAGGCCATAATGACTTGATCCTCATGCTTACAGAAGTTCCTCTCATAGGCCCACCTCCTACTGCGAGGTAAGAATTTATGAAGTCACAGAGCCTGACCCACTGAGCTTGCACACTCCACCATCAAGCAGTGTGCTGCATGTCAGGGCCATAGGACTCCCCTTCCTGGGGTGATCTAAGCTTCCACCAGGGTCTGCACAAGTAGACTTTCCCCTGAGACACCATCTCCTTGAGTACAGACTGTGCTCTTGACGCATACACCTGCAGGCCTGAAGTTGGCCAGGAGGCATCTACTTGCTGGAGTGGGAAGGACACAAGATATGCATGGAGTACCTGTTCTTATGTGAGCAAAGCTCCTCAGAAAAGAGCTAAAGTAAAAAAGAGAGAAGTATAGGGGGTTTCCATGTGTACACTTGTAAATGTTACAGGTGGGCCTGGCATGAGATTTAGAGACAGAAGTGGTTTTAATGGTGTTTCTTTTAATAGAGAATGGCAGCATATCAAAAATTCTTTCCTTTCATGTTGGCTTTTCTTCTACATCAACAAGAGAAGAGTAACCAGGATGAGAACTGACCAGAGGATTCAAATGATGAAATCCATGATTTATAAACTCTACAAGAGTCAACTCTAGGAGAGAAAAATCAACAGAGGTAACCTTGCCCAAAACCTCCTGAACATGTGCACCTATCCACACAGAGACCCATGTCACGCTCAGCAGGTTGTGTCTTTTTTTTCTTTTGCGACACCAGCGATTGAACTCACAACCTTGCGCCTGCCAGACAGGCGCTTAAGCCACTGAGCCAAACTCCCAGCCCTAGTTTTTTGAGGCAGGGTCACACTATATAGCTCAGGCTGGCCTTGTGCTTGCATTGTAGCCCAAGCCGGCCTCGAACTCACAATGCTCCTCCTACCTCAGCCTCCTGAGTACTGGGATTAAAGGCATGCGCCACCATGCCCGGCTCAGCAGGTTGTGTCTTATGCCCACCAATGTTAGCGATATTCTAGTTCATTGCCAGCTGCCATGCTATTACTGTTCTAAGGGATTTACACTTTTCAAATCAACTCTAAAACCAGCGTATGGCTCCACGGTCCAATTTCAGTACACATCTTTTTAATTCCCTTCCACTTGCCAGTAGTTTTTGCTCAAGGAAATTTAACGACAATATAAAACACACACCCTCCATATAACAAACCAAATCTCAGAATTGGTTGCTCCCTCCTTTAACACATTTATTACAGGTTTTAAATTATAGTAATTCACAAGCTCAACCCATAAGAAACAGAGCTATGTGCATCAAGCTTACTTCATACTGATTTTCTAAAGAATCAAGCCTAGAGAATCCTGTTCACAATTGAAAAGGCCCTAGATTTACTGGTAACCCTACGTCTTCACTGTGGTTCTGGAAACTTTAAAGGAATGGGTCAAGAGAGTTGATCTCTTCAAGAGGAAGAAGAATGCAATTCCCAAGGGAAATACCAGACAGAGAGGAAACTTGTCACTCTGGTACAATTAGACCTAAGGAATTCTACTAGAAGACGAAAGAATAATGACAAAGTAGTAGTAAGGGAAGTAGACAGAAGCCAGAAAACTTAAATGATTGACCATCACTGTGGGTTTTAAAAGACCCTCTTAATGTGAAATGCAGCCATATCTGAGTAAACTGGGAAACCTGGACACTTTGAGAAGGCAGAGGAGCTCTGGATGACAATACTAGGGTCTGGGACACAAAGCTGGGGCTAGGAAGCATCCTTCCCCGGTGCAGTCTGTTCCCACCTACTTCAGTATTACCAAAATGTTTCTTCCCAAAGAGCTTGCAAAATCTGTCGCTTGTTGCCCAAGCTGGCTAACATGTCCCACTTAGAGCCTATATACTTGAGTTCCCCTCTGTGCTACATGGTGAACTAATCCTGCCATCAAATTATCCCACACACAATGTGTCTCCTTCATTTTTTAATTTGCCCCAGAAGTCACTGGGGGCAATTTTCTGGAATTTATGCAACATTCCTTAAGGGGTCATTTTGAAGCAAAAGGAAAGCCTTCATGAAATTCTACTAAGGAACTGGGACTGGTCCAATTTTCCTACACAAATTTTTACTAGATGGAAATCCAGAAGGTTTGGCCACTTCTATCCATCATAAAAACGCCCTTTGTTTAAACAAAGTCTCCACTGATGCATTTTCCAGCACATAAGGTAATTTTCGGTGTGGTACAAAACTCACTAGGGTCCTTTAAAACCAGGGGCGGGGGGGCAGGGGTAAAGGAGAAGGAAAAAAAAGTACCTACACAGCAGAAGCCTTTTATGATCTATAACTGAGTACACACTGAATTTGCAATAATGCCACATTTACCCGCCTGGGCTGTAATGCAGTAACTCCTCCCTCCCAACAGTGACCAGCCCACAAACAGAACCAAGAAACCTGGCAAGGAATTCGAGCTGCAATAACAAATTCGACTTGCAATAAAAGCCATCTGTACAAGTGCCAATTATCCTTTTCCTCAAATGATTAGGTTCCATCTAGTTTTGCTGACAAGCAAGTTATGCCACATTTTAATAGGCAATAGAATGTATTATTAAATAATTAGTAGCTAAGAAACAGAAATTAGAGGCTACTTCCTTTCACATGCAACCAGTACTGCAGTCTATTGATGTAAAGCAACTTGATCCTCCAAAGAGGACAGACTGAAATCTGATACAGCAGTTTACTGTGAGACAATTATGAGGCTAATGAGTGCTCACAGAGACTGAAGCAGGAAAGAAATCTAGAAAATTCCACCCAACCCCTGTTATGTCTGATCTATAACAGGGTCCCAGAGGAGCAGAAATTTCTTCAAACTGCTCCTTGTTCTGAGCACATTAATTAAACTGTTAAAGGTAAAGGAGTATTGATGTCTTTCCCATCCCTTCACTTCTCCCTGCAGGTAGTGTCTGGTACTTGTTCAGCCCTAAAGGTACAGTTGCACTAACTGAAAAAACCCCACTAAGACCAATTAAGGTCTTTACTAAGAGGCTGAAAAGAAGACAAATGAAGGCAGAAAGCCCGATTACAAGGAACCTTTGTACAGATGTAAAGCAATTAGAGTGGTCCCAGGGGGAAGGCAGCATGGTTCCAGAAGCACATGATTTTACAGCCTGTCTAAACTTGGAACAATCTATCTTTTTTTAGGTTGAGAATAAAAGTGAACCCTATATTAGTGTCATATATCAGCTGCGAGTGCATGCGATTGGCTCCCCCATGCCTGCTAGAGTCATAAAGCTTCTCAAAGATCCCCGGTGGAGGGCAACACCATTATATGCTCTGCTCTCACTGGCAGGGAAAAAAGACCTGCCCTGTGTCAGAGAACTGCTTAGCAGAAGAGCCACCCCAGCTGTGGGGACACCTAGAGAGAGAGGGCGCACCCAGGAGAGAGGGGTGAACAGAAAGAGGCAGACAGGGACTGGAAGGGAAGGCAAAGGTGAACCTCAGGGAACACAACTGAGAGACACTCTGGAAGATATTTAAGAGGGTTGCAGCCCTCAGAAGAACAAAGTCTGCCCAGATTATCCTCTGGAGGACGTTTTAACAGCAGCCACATTTCTGTCATTAGCTCTCCTTTTGATCTTGTTAATGTATAACACACCAGTGTTTTATCTCTCCACATTTGGTAGGGCCAGCAGACAGATTCTTGGTAGAAACTCAGATGTAAAAGTCTGTACTTTGCCCTGGATTTCTGGAAGAGAAATGACCAGAAAGGAGAGAGGGAAGTTGGTAATTTTTGCCTATCCCTTTGATAATTTAGGATCAGAGGCTCATAAGGCCAGAAAGCACACTGTGTATACTTTGTAGCAGCCCTAACAGAAATACAAGGTAAACAGTACAAGAAACTTAAAATTTTCTGGCCAGGTATAGTGATTTATAATCCCAGTGCTCTGGAAGGCTGAGGCTGGAGGGTGGGAAGTTTGGGCCAAGCATGGGCTCATAGCAATTGACTGAGACCATGTCTCAAAAGGAAAAACTTTAAAAAGGCTGGGGATGTAGGTCAGTGTAAAAACTACATTTGATCCCCAGTGCTTGAAAACAAAAAGTTCTACTAGCGACATTAAAGAAGTAAAAAGACACAGATGAAATTGATTTTAATCTGTTTTTTTGTAACCCAGTATTTCTGAAATATTATCATTCCTATCAATTACATGAGTACATTATGAATTAAATCTCTCATTAAAATATTATTTACACTACAGTTTAGGAATTAGGTGGATCTTTCCTACTCTGAGTGTGTCTAAGCGATATTCACCCCCTTTCAAGTATGAGTACTTAATAGCCACCTGTGTGTCACATTCACTGTCTTAGCACAGCCCTGCTAGGACTGCCACCTTGGCAGCCTGGCCCACCACTTACTAGCCATGTGATGATCAGTAAGTTATTAAAAGTTTCAATTTGTTCATCATTAAGTCTTTACCTCAGAGGGTTGTCAAAATGATTAAGCAAGGAAACAGTAACTATTAGTTCAAAATTTTATTATTATGTTTGTTAAACAACCTTGAGAGCTGTGATTTCACACCAAGATATATGCTTTATAAAGCTAGTAGTGAATCATTTTATTTGAGGTCCCTCACTAGTATCTGTCCCTACTAGGGATGCTAAATAACTTTCAACAGTGATTTGAGATTCAAACAAAATGAATTTGGAAGACTTGGACTTGTCAGCAATTGTTTCTATTGGATGATGCACCGGGACTTGGTATCTATTGCATACACAGACAAGGACAGGAATATAGGGAGTCAGAATAACCTGCTGGAGAGACTATGTTGCCAGACATCAGCAAAATGCTATCACATTTTAGAAGAATGATTAGCAAGAACACTGGCTTTACATAAAGAGCTGATAAATACACAGATCATTTTGATTTTTGATAACTAATAATTCACACCGAGTAACACATTAAAACTGGTGGCATTTAACATTTAACAGAGAAATAATTAACTTTTAAAGTTAGCCAGTAAAAGAAAATGCCAAGGCAAGATGGTGAGGCAGAGCTGACAACAAGAGGGGATACAACGGGACATTAATTAGGTACAAGCAAACATCTTCCCTAATAGCTCATGTTCTCTTTCCTAAAATGTCAACAGCAGATATTAACACCAGATGCTGGCATTACGACTCCCCTGACAGTGAGTCTGGGCCATGTGTATGTGCTCAGAGAAAACACTCACGTGACTGAGGGGAAAACTCCAATGGAATAAAGGGTGCTTTCTGTTTCTTAAATAATTTACAGACCCTTTATGTAGGGAAGTGGGAGCTTTCAAGGGACTTCACTGAAACATGGGGGAAGAGAAAGATCAGATCAAGGTAGGCACTGTCCATGTGTAAACAACTTGGCATATTTTCCATCCACATTGATGTGTCCTAGACTCCAACCAAGGACTCAGCACCCTCCTGCAGACTAGAAATGCACCCCTCTTATGTGATATTTGCAAGCAATTTTGAGAAAAGAGCATAGAGAAATCACAATTCTTGGGAATAAAAACACATAACCACAGAATTTAGAAAATTTTAGGAAAAAGCATTTCTGGTACCCTAAAAGTATGTCTTCTAATAAATTTAATTGTTTTCATACTTCGTGTCAGTGAATAAAGAGATCTAATACAATGTATTTGACACACTGTTTTGCTGATCCCTATACACACAAGGATTAAGACACAAATGGGGATATAAATGAACAACTCCCACTAGGGTGGTATTGCCTCTGCTGCTAATCTGTTGTTTCTACAATAAGCAGTCAACATCTCTTTGAAAATTGGGTATCATATTAGGAAATCGGTTTCTTAGTTCATTTTCTTGTTGCTGAGACAAAATACCTGATACCCAAAGTTAAAAAAGAAAAGGTTTATTGCGGCTCATAGTTTATAAAGGTTTCAGTTTGTAATCAGTTGGCTCCAAGGCTGGGTGGCATGGCAGCAAGCAGCAAGTGAGGGCAGCAGCCCTGTTCTGTCCCTAATATTCTAACCAGGCTTTAGGGCAGGTAGCATTCACACCCAAGGTGGCATACTCTTAACCCTAGAATCACATACTACCCTAGATCCAACCACCACTGAAAAGCCCCAACTATGACTGCCTGAGGTCTTGGGGGCACATCTGGACCCAAGCCACAACAGTTTGGAACCACCAGTGGGAGGCATATTGGAAAACAATGGTCTTACAGGAATGTATAAGAGGGAACTGTCTAATTGTAATGAGTTTCAATGAATTCCACTAATAAACAAAGCCCTGCCAACCTCAGGGTCTTTATACAGCTATTTTCATTGTCTACAAGGTACTTCCCTAGCACTCTTCTCATAATCATTCTTATTCATTAAGATTCAAGAATGGCACTTCCTTAAGAAGGAGTTTCCCATATCTACGTATCTAAAGTAGGTTCTATTCACCTCACTGTTAGTCCCCACCGCAGACTCTGTTTGTTTGTTTGTTTACTTATTTATTTATGATTTTTTAAAGTAGCAATTATCACACTTGTGCTTATCTCACTGTTTCTTTGCTGTTACTAAGCCCCAGAAAGCACAGTAATGTCCATCCTGTTTACTTCTGTATCCTCAGGCTGGGACATGTTGTTGAATGTGGTTGAGACCTTTGCCGCTGCTTGTTACTCCTGACTCAAGGGTCAGAGATACCAGTGATGGGCCAGAGGAAGATGGAGTATCCAGTATCTAGAAGCATCTCCATAAAGCTCCCAGAGGCTTCCTGTGAACATGGCTTGAAATGACCACAAATGACTGACACACTCTTCACCCTTAGGGAGTTTCATAGTCTAAGAAGGGAAGCTTCACAGATAAGATACTGGTAAGAAAATCCCTGGACTGATAGAGGCTGATAAATGCATGTGGTCAATGTAGGTCTAGGACTGACTGATAAAGATTCCTAAAAAAAATAAATAAAAAACAGAACTACCAGGCAGTTTCACAATCACATTACTAGGTATCCATCCAAATGAAATGAATTCAGTATCTTAAAGAACTGTCTGTACCACTATGTTCACTCTAGCACCGTTCACAGGAGCCATGCTCTGGAATCAACCTCAGTGTCCACTGGTAGATGAAAGGATGAAGAAAATGTGGTGTAGATATGTCCTCAAAAAAGAAGGACATTCTGTCATTTGTGAGAACTTGGATGAATCTGAAGGACATTATGCTAAGTGAAATCAGAAAATACACTGTATAACCTCTCTTATTTATGGAATCTAAAGAGTCTGATGAGAAACAGAGTAGAACACTTGTTTAAATGGGTAGAGAAGAAGACAATATGGAAAACATGGGTCAAAGGGTACCAACTGTAATTATGTGAGATAAATAAATCTAGAAATCTAATGCACAGCAAAAGGACTATGGTTAATATTTTCCATTAACAACTTGCTGACAGACAGTTTTAGGAGCCCTTAACATAGAAAAAAAGGTAAATATGGAAGATGATGAGTATGTTAAACTGCTTACTTGTAGAAATCATCTTACTATATGAAATATCAAACAGATTACTTTTAATATTTATAATGTATAACAAAACATCACATGCTGTTCAAATTTGCATAATTTAAAAAATCAGTCTTTTAAAGGACTATAAAATTTGTTTACCAGTTAACACCATCCAACTCATCTATTTGGCCATGAGTTCCAGCTTTTGGGCATTGCCCACTCATACTGTTACATCTCCGGTCCTGCTGCTATACCATCTACCATAGCACTGGCTATGAGCTCACTTCTGCAGCTTGTGTCAAATGCCTACTTCCAAACACAAACCCTGACCCAGTGCCTTCTGTGGTCTAATATTTGGTAGTGGCCAACAGAGGACACTCAATCTAGTCTGGCTCTGTGCCCCACTGCCTGCTACTTCATACTAGGTTTCTCTTCCCCAAAAGCATTAGTTTACAGAAGCATAGTGTGACACATGGACTGGGAGCTAGGTATTGACATCTAGGACACTAAACAAACAAACAAACAAACAAAAAAACCAGAGAGAGAGAGAGAGAGAGAGAGAGAGAGAGAGAGAGAGAGAGAGAGATTTTCCAGCTTAATCAATTCTTGGTAATATACTTTTGACCCCAGAAATCAACTCTTGCTTGAATTCAGAGCCTCTAAAGAAATATAAAGTCACTTCTGTCTGCCCATTCATCTCAAAGTATCTATTATGTACAAAGCAAGATATTAGCCATTGCAGAGGGGGGAAAACATAAAACAAGATCTCAGTCTTCAAAGCATGATTATGTTACAGTGTAGCCAGGCTCAGAAGCAGCTTGCCAAAGAAGGCACTAACCTCTGATTTTCCAAGGATCAATTACATTCTGGTTTTGAGAACAGAGATTTGAAGCTTGGAGTGCCAATGACTTAAGCCACAAAAAAGTCCTTAAAGTACCACTGCTAAATAATCATCTTTGTGATGGTTTTTGAATTTCACTTTAATCAAATCCAGTAAGACGTTCCAAATATCATTTATCCCTTAACAATCAACTCTCAATCTCTAAATCCTGGCTTTTACTTTAATCACTCATGAAAATTCTATTATTCAAGTGCTGATTATGGTCTGTCTTGCTGTGCACCAGGCAACAGAATCACTAAGCCCACAGGCTGCTCAAAGTCCCCCCGTCACAACCCTGGAAGCGAAGCCAGTGAGAAGAGCATCTGTGGAGCAGAGGTCTCTGAATCCAACTGCCTGGGGACAAGTTTGAGATCTGCTTTGGCAACTTAGCTGCTCTGAGCCTCTGTAGGTTCATTTGTGAAACGGAGGATGACAGTAGTTGTATCTGTCTCATAGCGGGTTTCAGGGATCACAGGAGAGGAGTATAAAATGCCTAGAATGGTTCCTGACCTTGTAATAGCCATTCTTGGGATGAACCAAGTTCTTAACCAAGAACCAATTTTGTTCTCAAAATGCCTCATTTCTTTGGCCTTGTTCAGTAGGGATAGGGGACCTTCTCAGACCCTAGGAAAGGGATCATCAAGGGCTTTGTTGAAATCTTACTGGCTCACTATTACCTAGCTCGAGTTCATTAGTAGCAACTTCCTGAGAGCACAGCTGTGAGGAGTCGCTAGTGGTAGGGGAGAGAGTCAGTAGAAAAACATCATAAAGAGTTTATCTCAAGCAGATAAGAAGGCACTTTAAAAAGATGCATATCAGATCACCATTTTAGTGGTTTTTCCTGTATTTATTTTATTTTTAACTGACAAGTAATACTTGTACTTAGTGTTTATGTTTAAATGAGGAAAAAACCAGGAAATGACTGAATTTGTAATCTTGTTTTGACATTTATTGGCTGTACATGGTATTATGAAGTTATTTTCAGTTTCATTATGTCCAAACATGTGGTCACACCTACTTACATCCTTGTGTGGTGATTCAGTGAGGATTCTTTAGTCTCAATTTGCAGCACACTATAAGGTAAGTAAGTGTGAGCAAATCTCCGAAAGCTTCCAAGGCTTTCATTTTCGTTCCCCTGAATAGGAGGTTAAGGAGTGACTATTCAGGGAAACCTAGAACTGGGGGTAATTTGTTGACAGGATGCTAACTTCCACCTGATGGAGCAGGGAGGGGACATGAGCCAGGAGAGAAGAGGGTGGTTGAAGGGTATGGTCCATTGGGCTGTCAGCTCCTGAAGCCACAGATAAAGTGTCACAGAGCGTGGACAGAGCTGTGCCCTAGGAGCCTCTTCCCGAAACAGGGGAAAGGGACCTGATAGGACAGGCAGAGCCCTGCAGAAGACATGTCATGCATGCTTTTCTGAAAGGCTAGCCCCAGTCTGGGTAGATTTCAGCTGCACACCAAAGGGGAAGAGCATCCAAGCTTCTGAGAACAGATCTCTGTTGTTGGGTATTTAAGACAAGGGAAGCAGTGTTAGGGGCCAGGATTCTCTTCTGCTTGCTGGTTTGTATTATTTCATTTATTCCTGCTCTAGGTGAGGAGATAAGAGGAAATTCAGAGAAGAAAAACAACCCAGACACACAGTAGGAATACTCATTCAAACATGACCACATTTATTAAATACCATCTATTATGTGGCTTGTCATTGTGGTCACAATGATGGGTAAAACATGGGGCCAAACCTCAAGGAAATTACAGTTTAATGGAAGAAAGAGACACACATGCAGGCCATTTTAGAACAATGTATGCAGTGTTGCAGAGGTATGCTTCGGCATTTCAGAAGGACTTAGTGAAGGCACACACACAGACCTAGAATTGAGTAGGGGAGGCAGAAAGGTGTCAGGGAAGTGAAGCTGTCATTGAGCAGTAACACTCTGAGTGAGGTTTATGGAACTGTTGAGGGCAGGAGAAGCCAAGAAATGAAGAGCACAGGTGAAACTTTGTACAGGAAGAAACAGAGAGCGATGCCATCCCTAACACGCACAGAGCCAGAGAACAGCCTGGGAAGGAAAATACGCATTGGTATGGTGTTTGCTCTTGGTTGAACAGGGGGAGATTACTTTATGAAGTTCACAGGGCCAGGGGAGGCATGTGGTCTTTCTGGGTTACCTGTCTACTGGAAGTCCCCAACCTGCTTATCTATACTCACTGACATTAGGGGCAATGGGACTGGGATAGATGTGGATGCCACACTCACACTTGAATGCTTCATTCTAACAAAACAAAAGTAAAGGATTTTAAGAATAAGATGAATGGTTAGGTATGCAGATGGTACCAACTCATGTGAACCACACTTCTAGACTGAGTTTATAATACCAAAATAATGCAGACTTTCCCTGGGATAGCTTATAAAGAAAGACAAGAAGAAATGTACTGCTTCCCTGGAGAGGTGAGCCAACCCAATTAAGAGAATTTTACACTGAATTTAGAGAGGAACAAAGTAAAAAAAAAAAAGTAACCTCTATCTTTGATTCACTCCCAGTAATAAATCAGACACAGCAGAGATAAGAGGCATGGTATATGTAACCCAGTAGCCTATACTTGAAAGCCTTTAAGATAGAGTGTCAGAAATCAGACCTGTAACCTCAGATCAAAGCAGCACGAAAGCTACTCTTGTGGCCAAGCCCCTGTGTGGTGCCATAATCTCTTCAGCTGCCTAAAAATTATCAATAGGTAGAAGTTTTTATGGAAGTGATAAAAATAACCTCCTGGAAATCACCCACACTCATAGGATGAGATCTAAGGATATGGAGGAAGAACAGGAAGCATCATGTTGAAAAACCACAAACTTTCACTGTTTACCATTGTTGCTCTATGACCTAACATAATACTCGCCATATAGCAAATGCTTAGTAAATAATTTTTGGAAAAGCAAATCAGTTTGCGTAGAGATCTATCAACAAAAAGAGATGACACATACTGGGGACAATGTGGAAGAGAAGAACAGTGATATTCTCATGATAATACATTAAGACACCAGTCAGGTGAAAAACATGGATGATGGGTTGCCAAGTAGATCACATACTACCCTGAAGTAGGACACAGAGACCTCCACTATCCTGATACTTACTGAAGGTATCATTTAGCTAACAATACAGCATCTGACCAATGGGTTATCACTGTGCTGAAAGGAAATCTTGACTCCAAAAGAGTAGAGTATGTGTGTCATTAAGCTGAATTATCAACTTGATTAATTAATCCACTTATTTAGTCAAGTTGATCAGTCCACTGTTTCTCATAGCTGAATGTGTGGTACAAAGTAGGGCCCAGTTGGGAGGTGGCTCACTGGGGCCATGCCTTTGGAGGGTGTATCTCCACTACCTCTCTTCAGCTGTGCTCAGGTTCCAGCTGCTTTGCTCCACCACACCCTTCGACCATGAAGTTTCCGCGTAGGAGCCAGTCCACTATGAATGGCACCTCTGAAGAGCCAAAAGTAAATCTCTTCTCCTTTCAGTTGTGGGTGTTGGGTATTCTGTCCCAGGAATGGGAAAGCTAACCAATACTGTACGTAATTAGGCTTCTTAGAAAACTGGATGCTAGAAAGAAGTCATAAAAATCTTAGTAAGTAAGGCAAGTCATGATAACTACTAAGGGAAAATATAGGGGATCTCAAAATGTGGAGCTAATTTTATTGAAAAGTGGATTTCATAATTCTTAGAAAAAGTGTAGTCTATCTTTTACAGTATAAAGTTCTCTCATACCCATGAGGGATGTGTTCTAAGAACGCAGCGAATGTCTGAAATCACCAGAAATATTGACTCAGCTATATACTATGGATATTTTCCCGTACATATATACCTATTATAAAGTGTAACTTATAAATTAGGTACAGTAACAGATTAACAATAACTGAAGTAACAAAATAGAAGAATCATAATACTGTACTGTAATAAAAGTTTTATGAATGTGATCTTTCTCAAAATATTTATTGTGGGCTTGGAAGGTAGATCGGTGACACAGTGCCTGCCTGGCAAGTGTAAGGCCCCAAGTTTGATTCCCAGTACAACAACAACAAAAAAAAAGTATATATATATACATATATATATATATATATATATATATATATGGTGTCTTATATATATATAGTGTTATATTGACCTTTCTTGTGATGATATAAGATGATACAATGACTACAATATAATGAAGTGAGGTAAAAGTCATAGGTATTTGACATGGCTTTAGGTTACTGCCATACCATAAAAGGCTATCTAATAACTAAAATGGCTATTGAGCAGGCAGCCTATATAACTTGAATACACTGGACAAAGAAATGGGCCAGAAAGAAACATGTAAAATTTCATAACACTACTGAAAACAACATGCACTTTAAAAATAAATTGTTTGCCTCTCAAATTTTCCACTTAATATTTTTGAACCACAGCTGATTGCAGATAACCAAAACTGTGGAATGTGAAACCACAGGTAAGGGGAGGCTACTATAAAAGGTTTTAGAAAGGACATGGCTCATGGGGGTTAAGGAGCTTCAAAATGGTGAAACTGTAATTGATTCCCATAAGAAGGAACAAAGGGCACTGTGGTGAGTAACTATATAAATCAGGAAATAAACAGGAATTTCTCTGGATAAGGTGATTCTAGGAGGCCACATATGAAAGTTAGAAGGCAGGACACATCATCAAAGAAATTTCATATGAAGAAGAAGAATGCAGAGGAGATGAGTTAACTCAAGAACATCACTGTGGTTTTGAGACATGCATTGTCAGAACAGGCACTTCTTGTCAGAGGAGGTTATGCCAAAGGGTCATTTTGAGGAAACACTACAGGAGATTTTCTAGATGGAAGCTGGACTCGTTCAAAGAACGACCTGAGATCTTGTTATTTGAAGCCTAGAAAATGACTGGGTAAGTTTAAGATATAATACAGAAACCTTCTGTAGAAGCCATATACTTCCCACAAATTCTTTCAGACTGCAGGTAATGAAAAATAGGCAAGCTCAGAAGACATCAGAGAAAACTAAGAGACTTATTGTGCAAAGAGCTTTGTTTCCAAACTTCTCTGAGTCAAAGGCACAATAGACCTTACTTTGCAAACAGCCACCTGTCTACTTATCTGAGACAAGTAATACCATATGCTGAAAGAGTACAACGAGGCGCCTTGAGAGCCAAGATGTCTTTTCTTGCATGTTTTCCCAATTAACTGTATTCTTGGATGCCTTAAAAAAAAAAAAAAAAAAAAAAAAAGAGTCCCTCCTGAAAACATCCCAGAGTTTGTATAAAGCAAGGAGTTTCAGGCAGTATTGGTAATTCTAAACTTGTCAAATGGGAAAGTATCATTCCAAAACAAATGGTTTTGGGGAGAGAAACACACTGCTAGCCAAATGTCATCTTTGCTTATTCTTGATAAACTTGCTAAAATGTCTCCTAATCCTCAAAAGGTTCTAAGTCATGTTGATTATCTTTTAAAAGAAGGTCACTGAATTTAAGAGTGCCAAGAAGACTGCAATTCTCTGAGTATGTAAGACCATCCAGTAAGGCAGATCCATCTAGAGTCTGATTGTTTTCCAAAACTCCAGCCTTCACTGCTTTCTCTCAAAATAAGGTCAAGTACATGGGACTTACTAGATAAAGTAAGAGCTGAATTTGAATTGCACATGACCCGAAGGACAGAGCAGGATCCAAGAAATATGAGAAATTAGGGAAAAGCCAGTATTAGGTGATAAGAAAATATTCCAGAATTTAGTAACATGGCAACTAAGCTCCTTTCTCTCATACCTCATATTTTTTTTTCTGCTCTATGTCTTTTTGACTGTAGCTTATAAATATGTCTCATTCATTTCTAACCTGCCATGTTGACCATATTGGCCTGGTTCAGGTTTTCATATACTTTCCTTTTAAGCCCATTTTCTCTACAAAAACCAGTCATGTTTCAGGGTTGGGGTGAGGATAAGGTCACACCATTTCAGGAGGCAGTATTCTCAGGGTCATGTCCCTTCTAACCCTGAACCTACACAACCCATGGAATCAGCACTCCCCGAATTTTGTGCTTTAGGTTCCTCTCTTATTGCACCCTAACCCTGGACCAGTTACATTTCTCAAATTTAGCATATAATTCCAATGCTATGTAATACCCATAGCATATGTGCCCTTCTAGGACATCATGGGGGCTACCCTCCCATTTTTATCTCCTGGCACTGATAATTTTGTACTTAATAAAAGCATTCCTTCCCTAAAAGTAGTTCTCCAAATGCACACTGCAGCTGTACATACCTGATCTTAACTATACTGTAATTCCAGATCCTGGCATCTTAGCAAAATCACCACTTAGTTTTTCTTTTACACTCCACCAAATGCTTTGTACATCATAACATTTATCAAATAGTATCATCTTTAACTATTTATGTATTAGTTCCTTGAAGTGAAGACAGTGAAATAGAATGTCTTTCCATCTATACAGTCTCAGAGACTACCACAACTCCTATAACAGTAGATCTTCAATAAATGTGTGTTGAATAAATGAATGTGGCTTGTGTGAAATATACAATCTTACTGTTCCTCCTATTCTCCTTAAAAAGGATTAATTTTAGGGTCCAAAAGAGCAAAATGAGCCTCCTAGCTATAGGACAGGAAATTGATCATAACACAGCTGCTAATTTTACCCTTTCAGCATGTACAGTACACAAGAGTTCCAAAACAGTGTAACTGTCAACCATGAACAAAGTTAAAACACTTGGTAAGTCATCACTGATAAAGATGGTTAAATAAACCATTTTTTGTTTAATTAACTATAACTAAAACATCACAGGGAGTTTGTAGAATCATTTGCATAAACTTCACATGCCTGTTTGGAGAGTTGTTCAGTATCATTTTATGTTTGAGATTTGGAAGGTTAAATACATGAGCTGATTCTCCCCACTTCTCTTTTTAGAAGCAACTCAGTATTTTTGCTCATTGTAAAAGTGCAAAATCTTCTTCAACCTTAGAGCAAAACACTAGGATGATAGAATACAGGAAGATCTACAGATAACACAAACCTTGTGTTGAATTCAAGCACTGGAAAAGTCTGACCATTTTTATGCAAGGCTGTAGGCAACGGATGGCAGGATGGAAGAGATGGTAACATTTGTGTTTAAGCACGGACAGAGTAGTCAGGTGGCAGAAGAGATCTGTATCTGCTGTATTTCATAGAGTAGTCACTAGTCACATGGATCTAAGTTTAAACTAAATAAAATTAAATAAAATTTAGAAATTTGGTTTCTTAGTCTTACTAGTCACATTTAAGTGCTAGACAGCCATATGCACCAGTGCTTATTACACTGGACAACTCAGAAACATTGCATTATCCCAGGAAGTTCTACCAGGTAGAGATGGTATGGACAATGGGTACCTAAGACATTCTGAGCTAGCAAGCAAGGATGGCTATTTTTTTCTCCTAATTGATAATAAATGCACACATACTTAGAATTTTCTGATCTATCTTCTTGCAAGCAAGTCACTTCCCCCCAAAGAGGAAACATTTATGTGCTACAGGACCAGACCCTGTCGTTAGTTTCCTTTTCAGTTAAAAATGAACATTACTAATGCAAGGTTCCAGTGGTGCCACACTCCAGGGTGCACTCTGCCTAGCTGCCTGGGTCCAGGAGATTCTGAACTCCACCCAGCCAGGTGGAAGGTCTCAGCACCACTCTGGGAATGAGTCCTCTCTAGCTACACAGAAGATTCAAGCTCTGTCCAGCCCAGTGTCCCAGGGCAATTGCCCAGCCTCACAGGACACAGAGGTACTGAGCTCAGCCCAGCCAAGAGCCCCAGAACTGCTCATCAGGAAGCAGTCAGCATAGCTGCAGGGCCTTGGAGAATTTGAGCTCTGCCCATCAGAGCACAAGAACATCAGAAGAACAGAACAAACACAAACAGACAACCTGCTTCTATACCTCAAACATCCAGAAAAAGAAGAGCAAGTCAAGCCCAAAGCCAAAAGAATGGAGGAAATTATAAAGATCAGAGCAGAAATTAATGCAATTGGAACTAAGAAAACAATACAAAGAATTAATGAATCAAAGAGTTGGTTCTTTGAAAGAATAAATAAAATTGATAAGTCCCTAGCCAATCTTATCAAAAAGAGAAAAGAAAAAACTCAAATCCATGCAATAAGAAAAGAAAATGGTGAAATCACTACAGACCATGTGGAAATACAGAAGATCATCAATACCTACTTTGAAAACCTTTACTCACATAGATTGGATAACACAGAAGAAATGGACAGATTCCTAGAAACCTATGAACTACCAAAGCTGAATCAAGAAGATGTAAAACTGCTGAATAACCCAATTTCAACTAATAAAATTGAAAATGTAGTTAGAACCTTACCAACAAAGAAAAGCCCAGGTCCTGATGGATTCACTCCAGAATTTTACAAAAAAAATCAGGGAAGACTTAATGCTAACACTCCTCAAACTCTTCAATGAATTTGAAAGGGAGGCAAGTCTCCCTAACTCATTCCTGGAAGCAAGTATTACCTTAATACCAAAACCAGAGAAAGACCCAACCAAAAAAGAAAATTACAGACCAATCTTGCTAATGAACATAGGTGCAAAAATCCTCAGTAAAATTCTAGCAAATAGAATACAGCAAGTCATCAGAAAGATTATACACCATGATCTAGTGGGATCCATCCCAGGAATGCAGGGATGGTTCAACATGCACAAATCAATAAATGTAATACACCATATCAAAAGAACCAAGGACAAGAATCACATGATCATCTCAAAAGATGCAGAAAAAACTTTCAACAAATTCCAACACTCAATCATGATAAAAAACCTACAGTATATTGGAATAGATGGTCTCCACCTCAACCTGATAAAAGTTATATATCATAAACCAACAGCCAACATCTTACTAAATGGAGAAAAACTGAAAACTTTCAACCCAAAATCAGGAACAAGACAAGGATGTTGATTATAACCACTCCTATTCAGTATAGTTCTGGAAACATTAGCCAAAGCAGTTAGACAAGAGAGAGAAATAAAAGGAATAAGGATAGGAAAAGAAGAAGTTAAATTATCATTATATGAAGATGATATGATACTCTACATAGAAGACCCCCAAAAATCCATTGAAAGACTTCTAGATGTAATAATGAAATTCAATAGTATTCCTGTACACAAACAACAAACTCACTGAGAGTGAAATAAGGGAAACCACACCCTTCACTGTAACATCCAAAAAAATGAAATACTTAGGAATCAATCTAATGAAGGAAGTAAAAGATCTACACAGTGAAAATTACATTACTCTGAAAAAGGAAATCAAAGAGGATTTCAGAAAATAGAAACATATTCCCTGTTCATGGATAGGAAGAACAAACATTGTGAAAATGGCCATTCTTCCAAAATTGTTATATAGATTTAATGCAATCCCAATCAAAATACCACTTGCATACCTCATAGAGCTAGAGAAATCATCCCTAAAATTCATCTGGAAACTGAAGAGACCTAGAATAGCAAAGGCAATTCTGGGCAACAAAGGTAAGGCAGGAGGCATCACAATCCCTGACCTGAAACTATATTACAAAGCTACTGTGATAAAATCAGCAAGGTACTGGAATCAAAACAGACCTGAAGATCAGTGGAATAGATTAGAAGATACAGCCACAACTACAAATACACTTAGCAACCTCATCTTGGTCATACATGTACATTGGAAGAAAATAGTCTCTTTAATAAGTGGTGCTGGAAAAACTTGCTTTCCATATGCCATAAACTAAAACTAGATCCATGTCTATCACCATGCACTAAACTAAAGTCAAAATGGATCAGAGATCTGAATATTAAAACAGAGACACTAAATTTGCTGGAAGACAAAGTAGATAAAAATCTTGATGACATAGGAGTAAGGCAGAGAGTTCATGAGCAAAAATCAAACTGCATGGGAAATACTTCTGAGAACCACCAACTGGGATCTTGTCTTATTAAAAAGTGTCAAAGGAAAATCTCCAACAGAGTGAAAAGAAAACTCATGAATTGGGAAAATATCTTAGCCAACTCTCCCTCAGACAAAGGACTTCTATCTAAAACATATAAAGAATTAAAAGAAATCAGGTCCCTAAAATTCAAGGACCCAATCCAAAAATGGGCATCTGAGATGAATATACATTTCTCAGAGGAAGAAATACAAATGGCAAATAAATATATGAAAAATGTTCAATATCAATGGTCATTCGGGAAATGCAAATTAAAACAACACTGAGATTCCATCTCACCCCAGAAAGAATGGCCAAGATAAAAAAATCACCCAATAACAAATGCTGGAGGGGCTGTGGGGAAAAAAGAACTCTTCTCCACTGTGGGTGAAAGTGTAGACTGGTACGACTACTATGGAAATCAGTGTGGAGATTCCATTTGACCCAGCTATCTCACTTCTGGGCATATTCCCAGAAGAATTGATCTATGTGCACCCATGCTTATAGCAACACAATTTGTAATAGATAAATCTTGGAAACAACCCAAGTGCCCATCAATCAAGGAGTGGATAATAAAGATGTGGTATTTTTATACAATGGAGTACTACTCAGTTATCAAGAAAGATTGCATCAAGAGCTTTAAAAGTAAATGGACACGACTTGAGACCATACTCATAAGTGAGATAAATCAAACTCACATGTGTAAATACCATATTGTCTCCCTAGTGTAAGAAAGTGAAAAAGTATATACGATCCAAAATCTACAATAAATACTGTATAAGGGTAAGAAACTGTTCAAAGAACAACAGTAATTGGAATAGGAGAAAGGAGGAAAGAAGGAAGGGAAAATGAAAAAGACATAAATTTGTATATATGTATATGTAAGATAGCTAAAATAACCATACTACTAAATGTATTAGTTTTTGAAAAAAAACTACTCACATGATTAGATCAATTTTACATGTCAATATCTGTTAATCTAAACAACCCTTTTGAATGTAACGATATGCAATATTGCAACCATTGTCAAATTCCTATCATCTTGTTTTGTAAACCTATAATATTATTGTATTGGATTTGTTGCTGTCATTTCTTTGTCTCTTTTGCTGTTTGTCTTTCTTCTCTGTGTCTTTTTTCTCTTAAATAAATAAATAAATAAATAAAGAACATTATTAACTGCGAAAGCCTGATTTGGCTCACTTAAGAAATAGAAGTGATGGATGGGCACTAAAAATCTGAGAACAGTTCAAGCATAAACGTGGCACCCGTAATGACTCCAAGGCAGAGTCAGAAAGAGAGACAAAGCATTGGATGCACAGATAAGCAAAAACTGATGGTGAATCTGGGTACCACAGGACGCTGAAAAATCAAGCCCATGAGCTTCCGTCCCAAATGCATTTTGCACCTAATGTTCAGTATGTTTACTGTCCTCAGGAGGGGCAGCCATGCTGAAATGTAGCCCTTCCAGGCCAAAGTCTCAAAAGAAAAACAAGATCTTTAGTTCAAGTAATACACTAGTAGTTGCCAATTAATGAATATTTCTAAGCACTGTGTTCAGCTATACTTGCACTGCAACTTAAGAAATTGTCCATTTCTTATCCTTTCTATAGATCCGTGCTCATGTTTTAAATAAACACTAGCTAACAGATTCTATAAGGAGGCACACAAAAATCCAACAATCCAATCGGAAAGCGAAGCCAAGGGCATTCTTTTCCAAGCATTAGATTGGTTTCACATGAGGTGATTAGAATCTTTTGTGCTAATTGCACTAGAAAGAACTAATTAGAAAAATCTACCATTCAGCTAATGAGAGCTGGGCCCTAACTATCTCAGCACTTAACTTCTCAGGTTGTAAAATGTCTCATTTTTTTTCATGCCCCCTCTGAGAAAGTTGTCATTGTGTTAAATTCCAGCAGTCAGGCTGGGCATTAACTAAATAAGGCAGCATTCACAAAATGCCTACATAAGCTAGAGTTCACAGTAGCCCCACTTATACTTTTCCACTGTTTGAGAAGGATAAATATGATAGATCAAAGGCTGTTAACTAGAAGTGCATTGAACTGGTAATGAATTCTGCCCCATATTCAATTCAACCTTATCAGTGTCTTTTATTCTAGGGCCCATTAATAATGCAGAATAAGGAATTTCACATGTAATGTTGTTACTTGGGGAGGAAGAATTCATTAAAAAGCAATGATATCACCTGACTGAGACCATGTCTCTGCCAATGGTGGTAGCATTTATCGGAAAGTTGATAAAACAAGAATAATGAAGAGCTAATAAATCAGAGTCCCTTATTATACAATAAACTTGCTATACAGTCAGCATTATATTGTACAAGTAAACACAGGAAAAGAGGAAATTGTCCTTAGGAGGAAGCTTTCTTAGAAGGGTAAGTTCAAAGGGCAGTTTTGAGTTTCATACAATGTACATACTAAGGCCACATTTAAAGAACACAATTGAAGAACGTGTCTATAGCTCAAAACCTCTTCTGACATAACAACAAAAAAGCTTTTTTAAAAAAACAGTTTATAATCCTTTTAGCTGGCACTAGGATCATGCACACTGAAAAATTATAAGTGAAGTTAGCAGAAATATAAGTGTCAAAACTTCTAACTTTGGGATGAAACAGTAGAGATTGTCTCTGCAGATTCTTCTTTCCTTATCCCAAGGTAAAATGTTCTCAAGAAGATAAGGATTCATATGTTCAAATATACTGAGGATGATAGCCTGAACTCCTGAACTTCTGATTAAGAATGAGAACTGAATGCACCTTCTCAGGCGACCTCCGGAAAGTGGAGATGCAAGCCACCAGGCAGGAAGGCTTCAAAAGGCCCACATTTCCCATAACTTGACCCACTGGCTTTTGGATTGAAGATGATTTGGAGAGTTATTTTGCTTCTCTCTATCACCTCTAAGTAGAAAGGGTGAAATAAGCACAAGATACAAGTTCTTCAATTATGTCCTTTGTTAACAGTTTCATGGCAAGAGAGTAAAACAAATGGTTATAATAGTGTTTGGGACAAATGTGGAGACCACACTCTCTAGGTAGACCTCACTCCTTTCATATATTTCTCTTGACATTTATAGTACATTGTTTAAAAGTATTCTGTCAGCATTTGTGTTCAAATCATTTATCATTTCAATGACTAGGATACAGGTTTTAGGTAATGAGAGAGAAAACCTAACAGCACAGTAACTAATGTGCTTATTATTATTCCCATTTTGTAGAAAGACATTGAGGCTCAGATAATGGGAAACTGAAAAGCTAAGTGATAGACCCAGAATTTCAATCCTGCCTCACTTTGCCTTTTACTTTAAATTACATCTGTTTTTCCTTTCAAACTGTCTCTAGCACTCTCAAGCTTCTTTAGTGTAGTAAATCAGTAGCATTTTTACTTTGAACAGCTCCAAATCAGGTTTATATTTGCCCAGTATGAACACATATTTTAAACTCAGACATCATAAATCAACCAGAATTCCTGCAGCAAGTGGAAGTATCAAGATTTTTTCCCCCAAAGTTAAATTCTCACTATTGTAACATAAAATTGAGTCTGGGTTTCAACTGAACGGTTCTTCTTGCCATAGTATGAAGCCCAATATTTATTCTATGCCAATATTTCTCATCTTGACTTTTTCATAAACCCAAAACCAAGCTAGGCCCATTCACTGTCTTACCTCCAACAACGTGATCCTGAAGGAAGTGAAACATTTTACTTAATATCACAAAAGCTAACAAAACTATTAAAAAAAAACCTACAGTACTTAATCCCATATATCATTTTTAACAATTTAGTAGCTTTGCTCTTTTCACAAGGACAAGAAGCAAAATTTAATATTAGTATTCAATAGTATAGCTACAGTGTCTCTTCATTTTCAGTAATGCATAGTTTTTATTAATGCAATAGGTGGCCCAGAAATGAAGAGAGATACAAATCCTAAGGAATACTTGAAAGAAGCTATTGGAAAAGAAAAATCATACCCTAGCTACTACAGTGAGTAAAGTGATGTGTTGTTTCGAAAAACAGAAATTTTATGGCAATACCCAGTATCCCTGTCAATTTTTTAATTTAATTTTATTTCATTTTTTTAGACAGGGTCTTGTTATATAGTTCAAGCTGGCCTTCAACATGCTATATAGCCCAGACTGGCCTCGAACTCACAGAGATCCTCCTGCCTCAGCCTCCTGAGTGGTGGGATTATAGGTGTGTGCCACCACACTCAGTTTCCTGTCAAATTTATATAGAGGAAAACAAATTTTTTATACTATTACAACTAGATAATAGTAAGTATTTATAAAAGTTTTAAAATGATTAAAAGATTTAATGTTCACAGCACTATATCTGTTTTTGAAATGTGGAAACTAAGAAATAGATGAGATTAAAGAGATGGGTTAGCTGGAACAGCCTGGTAGAGGGAAGTGGTAAAACAAAAAAAGAAATGGAACAAAAGGGCTAGACTGACTCATAACTGATGGATAAGTTCCAGGTAGCATAGGACAACTCCAGAGCCATGCTAGATACAAGAAGATACAGAGACAATGCCGAAGTGGCAACATCATCAACTTTCCCTTCTGTTTATCACTGAATTTCTTTAGGCCTTTAACTTAAAAGACAAATAAATCATCTTCCTTTGGAATGTTTTGGGATCCAAGTAGAAGACACAACAGCAACTATAACAATTCAGGGAACCTTTTTGCTAATTTTTACAACAATCTCCCCACCTTTAAAAAGATAACTTTACTCCCTGTGTCAAATTTACATAAAAGACAGTCTATGCTATCTGTAGTATAAGCTGTGTCTAAACATCAAGTGCGGCCATGATACCCTTTAATAGTTAATCCTCCAACATGTAATTAGGCATTCACATGACAATCAAAACCATGACTATATTTCATGTTTGCCTTCCCTTTCAAGCCCTCTACTAGAGGGGCACTTACTCTGTCAAATCTGCTATAGTAATCAAAACATTGAAATTACTTCTTTCCACACTAAATATACTGGAACTGGTTGTTTGATTAAATGTAGAGCAGAGAGTGCAATTTGCTAAATTACAAGTATTCTGAACATGTAAATATAGTTTAATTACTGCAATTAAAGAAGATTACTGGAGATTGGCAGATGGGAATGTAATGCTGTTTTAATTAGAGTTTTTAATGCACTGTAACATAAGCATAATATTAACCCTTTATCTAAAAGAGGTAGCTGGTCTTTGAAAAATTAGTATTTAAAAATGTATTAGAGTTGTTGTTTTATAACAAAGCTTAGATTGGGTAACACTATACTGGAAGCCTATTGTGGAAGAGAATCACAGCATCCAAGAACAGTAAACTGAGGCAGACAACAAGCATGATACACAATGATATGTAACACTGGTGTCCCAACTGCACAAATAAATGTGCATACATAAACACAAGTGTGTGCACACAGAGAAACATACCACATGGGCTATGTCTTCATGAACACTGGGTTAAGAGTGTAGTTCAGTGGTAGAGCTCTTGCCTAGAACAAGCAAGGTCCTGGCTCAATCACTAGGATCTCCAAAAAATTTTTTTTTCAAAAGCAGGATATTGCTATACCAAAGACTGAAGAGATTTCCATGCCAGGGAAGACTTCACAGAGCCCTGTCCAGCAAACACACCAAAAAGAAAGTATTTCAAAATGTAATTTCACATAATGCATTTACTCACCTTTGAGAAAATGACAGCATAAATGCAGCACATTACAGAGAGAGCCTAGTTTATTATTATTCAACCTCCAGAACAGTATACACTATGTAAAGTAATATTCCAGAACATGTAAGAAGCAATCTTTGTCATCTTGAAAGCTATCACTTGCAACATTTTATCCATTTAAGTCAATAGCCTATTAGAAATTCTAATTGAAAGTTCAATAGTCAGCTTGGACCCTTACAATAGAGGTTGCCTTTTGGAAAGCCATTTAAAGTCTTAATCTCTTTATCATTTGGTATTTTGAAGCCTAACTTTGTTCTTGTTAGGCAGATCAATGGCATTAATTTACAAAATGGGGGAAAATGTCACCCTTCATCCTTTAAGTCTCAGCTCAGGGAAGAGCAGCATAAGCGAATCTGATCACTGCTTTCCCATATTAGCAGCAAATGGTGCCAGGGGAGGCCTGACCTACAAATTTTAATTACTGCATGAAAAATTCAGTTCCTGGAGATGAAGGGAGACTTCGGAAAAAGCAGGAGTCCACCCTGTGCATGTCTGTTGAGTTTTAAATCTTCGAAGACTGGATTTCTGAATCAGTAGTGGACACTGCAGTCAATGAAAGAGGTTTACCATGTCGGGAGAAAAAAAACAAAGCTACAAACTTAAAAACAAACCAAGTCTGAAAAAGAAGACATAAGGCAGATAAGTAAGCAAAAGGAAAGCAGTGGAGAAGATGTTTTACTTATTATACAGTCTCCTGAC
>RJWM01021660.1:0-35099 GCA_004363535.1 Dasyprocta punctata
AGCCGGGCGTGGTGGCGCACGCCTTTAATCCCAGCACTCGGGAGGCTGAGGTAGGTGGAGCGTTGTGAGTTCGAGGCCCGCTTGGGCTACAACGCGAGCGCAAGGCCAGCCTGAGCTACATAGTGCGACCCTACCTCAAAAAACCAGGGCTGGGGAGTTTAGCTCAGTAGCTTAAGCGCCTGCCCTGGCAAGCGCGAGGTTGTGAGTTCAATCCCCAGTGCCGCAAAAAAAAAAAAAATTAAAAAAAATCTCTTTTTGCTTTAAATCTTTTTATAATATTTAAGTTTTTTCTTGTAAGTATGAATCAAATTATAAAATAAAGAAAAACGTCACCTGGGAAAAAAACAATAAATGCATGAAAGGCATAAATAATAAAACAGATAATTGTATTTTCCATTATGCTGTTTTAGAATTTTATGCCATGTTATATATGCTTTTGAAGTAAAGTAAATTTTCTATAAAAAAAGTGACACATGATTGTATATGGTTCATATGTGTGTGAAACTAGGTGTCCTTTGAAATGGCTTAGTTTGTAATCATATTACATTATTTAATATTTTGCAAAAGGAATGAGCAGGTGGCCAAATTTCCTAGATATTTCAAATCCTTTATACTGCTGGGAGCCTCTGAGTGACGGGAGAAAGAAGTTTCATCTGAAATAAGGCTTCAGGGAGTACAATTGAGTTTGCTCTAGTACTGTATCACTCTCTCTAAAAAAAACCCAAATTCTCAACACTTCTCTAGCTTATCAGCCTATTCAGGACTTTTTTTTCCCCATGGTTCAGATAAAGTAGTAATCAAAGAAAATGTTTTATAACATGAGCTCAATCTTTTTGTCTCCCCAGCCCCTCTTTCAAAAGGAAAAGGGAAAAAATCAGTTACAAACTTGAAAGTAGATAAATCCATAATCTTTCAACTTTATTAGGAGAAAATGCAATCAAAGAATACAAGAAAGAACAAAATAGGAAATAATGTTAGATGACTGATTATTAACTTTCTTCTTATTTATGATCCCTTGAAAATCAAGTGACATTTTTGTTTTTTAAATGAAAACAAACATGTGCAAAAACTATATTCAGATAAAATGACAATATTATCCCCTTTTGTGAGTTTACTTTTTAATATGCAACTCCCTAGAAATACTTTGTGAGTACTTTCTTGACATCTTCCTAGCAATAAACAAGCTATCCATCATATATTGACCAGTATGAAGAAAACTTCCTAAATAGATGTTTGAAATGCTCTTTTTAAAACAAGTAGAATTCTCTCAAGAAGTGTCACAATTCACATTCAAAACAAAATTTCTTTCCATGTTAACTATATGCTCATGGAAGTCTTCGTAAGTACAGTATATGTTAGTTTCAACAAACTTAGAGAAATTTTTATGAGAATTATTGTGGGACAAATCTTGACCATGCACTTATCCAGGACAACTCAATGGTCCAGTCAGAGGAGAGACACACACAGAATGGCAGAATGGTAAGAGAAAAGTAACAATCTCTATCATTCAAGCACCACTAAAGGGATAAACTCTACAGTTACACTCATTTGAAAATTCATTTTCTTTGCTCATTTATTTCCTTCATATAGAAGATATGTTGGTATCACTTTCATGCTGATCTCTCTTTCTCTTTCTCTGTCAATCTGTCTCTCTCCATCTGTCTGTCTCTCTCTCTCTCTCTGTCTCTCTCTGTCTCTTTCTCTCTCTCAAGTACATACACACAGTGAAAGAAATGCAAGAAACATTACTGTCAAGGTAAGGTCATCTCACTCTTCACTTACTCTTTCTCTTTGTCTTTCCATTAAGTTCAATGTTTATAAAAGGAAGAGAGAAAAAACCAGAGCTAATGGGAATAGAGTCATTTTTTGTGTTAAGTAGAAGAATGGATAAATTTAAATTAAAAACATTTCTGAAACTATTTATAAGAATAGTTACACATATTGTTGCAATATAATCCATCTTTTCCTAACCAGTCATTGTTAAACTTGACCATTAATTTGTGATACTTAAGAAATGTTTATTTCTCCTTTGCTACCAAGAGATGATTTCACTGGGCATAGAATTCTAAGTTGATGAAGATTTCCCCCTCAATACTATTTCCCCAATATTTCATTTTACTTTCTTTTTTTATTTTAAAGAGAAAAAGAACAGAAAAATTAAGCAAACAAACCTTCAAAAAACAGCAAAAGCAAAATGACAACAACATCAGATTTCAAAACAAGATGATAGGAATTTAATAATGCTTGTTAACAATCAGTTTACTACTTTAATGCAAAAAATAGAGGCAACATCTATAATCTGAGAATTACAAAGTATCATCAATTACTTGCTATTGTATCTATGTAGAAGTCCAGACTTTCAAACTGTACGATAATCTGGCACCCACCCTTCCCTAAGAAGAAGTTGAGGTGTTCCATTTTTTATCATAGCTCTCTTCAGAACAATAAACTTTCAATTGAGTTAGCAACAGGTTCTGGCACCTTAGGCAAGCCATCTGAATTTATGAGACTCCCAAATGTTTCTGTTACAAATCACTGTTAAATAACTAGTAAGTGCCAAGAGACTTCTGTTAAATCATTAAACAGTTCTTGTCCTAAACAACTGAAAATTGGACTAAGCATTTAATGCATACAAAAAGGTGACAGTTTTCTAATCAGTAAGGGAATATTTTTCTCTGAGTCATGGTTTTGTTTTTGTTTTCATTTCCTGTTAAACAATTTGACTTTGAATCCAAACAGTATGACTCTCTTACATCAATAGGATCAAAACCCTTCAACAACTTTTGGCTCATTTATTATAAAATACACTTACTTTTTAAAATATAAATATGTGATCTATAATTCTTCTAAAAACTTTGATTAGTATTTAACATACTATCATTTATATGAACAAAAGATTTGTTCATAGTAATTCAGTATAAGTAATCAGATAATCTGTTATGAATGACTCCTAGTATTTCATCTTGCCATTTTTTCCAAATAAGCACCCACATCTCCATCATAAAACATTATTCAAATCATGATTATATTTAGAGAAAATTATTTCAAACATATGAGAATATAAAGTATGGATTCCAGTACCAGTCATGAACCAAACTTATGAAGAGTGTATATATTTAGAGATGTGGTTGAACCTTAATTTTAACCCGCAAGCATGGTAAGATGTTTAGTGGGCCATTATTTTCACAGTTCATCAACTTGAGTAGCTTTGATTCATTTGCTTTATAGATAACATTTTTCTCACCCTACAAAAATCTTTTATCTCTCCCCTCTTCTTTAAGCAGGAGCTGTTGGGTATTGAATTTTAATGTGTAAAATTATTCTTGTTCACTGATATTATAAACTTCTACTTTCAAATCCTTTTTAGCTTAGGGAAAACTTTTCTAACATTCTCCAGGATAATAGATTATTACTGCTTTGACTTTCACTCATCAACTAAGTCCATTAATTATTGGCAACCAGACTTCACTTCCTTGCAATGTTTTGTGCACCTGATTTGCAGACCGGATGTACTAACGGAAGCCAGCAGAGCACACACAGACCTCACCATAGGCCAGTACAGTATCTACTCTCTTCTAATTTTATGTGTCTGTGGAAAATTGATGTTTGAATTTAGACTAGCGGAGGTTACCATTCACTGTTTCTCTTGTTCAACACCAATGTTGTTCTGCATAAAAGCAGAACAAGAAAGTGGATTTTCAAGGACTTGATAAAATCATTTAGTTGCAGCCCTATTCAAACAATCACAAATTCCTATGTTGAAACAGAAATCACCCAGATTAAGTCCTTCCAATAATTGGGAGCCCTCACATTGACTTTACCTATTAATAGCATGATCTCTTCATAGAAGTAATTTTACAGTAAAGGTTGTGGGGTCCCCTGAAGAAATAATCAAAACCATACCTTAATATTCTGCATTTCTATCACTACCTATGCATTAGTTCAGGAGCTGAAACTTCTATTTAAATCTTAAAATTCCTTCTCTGGGGCATTGACTGCACATATGTAATATATACAATAAATATTTGGGGAAAGAATAATATCTCATTCTTATTCTAAAATTGGGCACTCTTCATACCATTTCTTTCACATTAATACGTTTTGCTATTTTTCAGGGGAGGCTTCCGACAAGGAATGAATCACAGGAGCCATCTCTGTGTCTTAGTCTCCTCAGATCTCCCCTGTAAATTCTCCAGGTAAAAGCTGCCAATGTTCCTTTGAACTGTCTTAAGGCCAGGTTGTAAGTGTGAGGAGAAATTCCTCAACAAGAGCATGGGCAGAGTATAGTTCCCCACTTTGATTTGGGGGTAAACCTGGTGTAAAGATTACATCCTTAGTGGGACAAAGGACATAGTATATTTTGTTAATGATGTCTCATGCATTGAGTTAAAGTTGATAATTATTCTAATTTCAGGTTATTTTAAAACAATTCTTACACTGACATCGGCATTACAGATTGAAATGTAAAAGAAGCCCTTTGGACCCCACAGATGTCAATTTAGAGAGGTCTAGAGTCAGAAAAACCACTCCAAGACTGTGTTCAGGGTCACGGTGTGATGCCCTGGAAATGTCCAGCGTCTTTCTACAATAATAACCATATCCAATTTGCCCCAATTTATTTTACTTTTCATAATGTCATAAAAAAGAATGAAATGAGGAGATTCAGAGTGATTGATTTTGTGGATGAGAGAGGAGAGACATGGTAGAGACATGCTTAAAACCAAAGAAAACTGCAAATTTAAATTCCTCTTGTCTTGTAGATATGGTCACTTCCCTTTAAAGAGATTGACTCAGAAAATCTTTTGGCCTCTAAGTTATTTTTGCCTAAAGTAAGAAAAGATACAGAGGTATAAATGTTGCTTGTTGTATAACAAAATTAGATCTGTAACATTCCCTCTAATATTGATTTCATAATTGAAGAAATAGTTGAAATTTTTCCTCCTGAGAATAAACTTTGATAGGAATGTCAAAAGATGTTTGCTATCCATCTTTTAATCTGAGACCTTGTGACAATTATTCCCAGACGTACTGTGATTTCCTGCACAAAATTATAGCCTTAAGCATCACAGCCTCACATTAACTATGGGCCCAGGACAATAAAATGTCAATAACAGGAAAAATATGTTTTATATGTTTGGTTAATTTTACACAGGACTAGAAAATATTGACAACTGATACTTTAAATTGCATTACCTTAGTTTCTTTAATATTTATTGGAAAATTGCTAATATGAATGAAGATTGCTAATTTCTGTATTATTTAGAAATAGAAACATTCTAATTTCTTTAGAAGTATGATGTAGGGCTTATGCTTAATATCACTCAGATCAGGAAACTGCCCATGGAAAATATAGTAACTATGCATTAGTTATGTATTGCCATATGACAAATTACTCCAAAACATGACTGCTTAGAATTACTGGCTGTTTCTATGGGCCAGAAAGTCATGGATGACTTTGCTGAATGGTTCTGACACAGGTTCTCTCATTAGATGGATGTCAGTCAGAATGTAGCTGTCTAAGGACTCGGGATATGCTGTGTTCAGGAGGCCTCAGTTCTTCCGAATCAGTAAGTTTCAGGTCCTATGTCATATAGATTAATCCATACAACTTCTTGATTGTCTTTACAACGTGGCAGCTGACTCTTTCAAATTCAAGTGAATCAAGAAAGTGAAGTAAATCTATACTGCCTTTGATCATCTAGTGTTAGCCATCACATTCCATTTTTTTCCATAATTTTCCAGGGTTACAAAGTTTCCCCTGTTCAATACCAGGGGGGCTATCCCAGAGTGTGACTACCAGGAGTCAGAGATCACTCAGATGAGATACTCTAATCTAGTCCAAGGTCAAAATAAAAACAGAAAAAAAAAATTCTCTGTAGCTATGAAGGCCAGACTGTAAGAGTTCCAGACCAACACTACTTGGCACATGTCTTTATATTGGGATATGACTGGAAATACTGCAGAGTTTCTATCAAAAACTACTTATATTTTCAAAGGAAGCCCAAGTGCAAGTCCTTTCATTCATTTATTTTAATTCAGTTGTTCTGAAATCTGTCAGCACTAGACACCTCATCAAGATTAATGATTCAGTTCTCCAGTAAACACTAAGAAGACATGGACAAGATGGATCTCATGAGATTTAGCAAGCAAATTAAGTTGAAATAATACAAATAATAAATTTCTACCATTCGAATTCTAAACTGATGGCTACTGGTTGCATCCAATTTATAAATATGCAACTAAATAGGAAGATTTGTAATCCATAATGTGAGTTTGTAGCTATAAAACTAAAATCTCTGCTAAAAATGCCATATATGTGCCTTATGTATAATAGAAACCATAAGCAGTTGATCACAGGCCTGTTAAATCTTTGGCTAACAGGTTGTATCTCTTTTTCAACAAGAAGTTGTCAAAAGAAATATTATGGTACCTGATTTGGTTTTGTTTCCCAGTAAGATAACTCCAGGATGACAATGTATTTCAGCAGAACTAAGTAATACCCCTACCATCCAGGATACAAGAATGAGAAACATGTGAATGGTGAGATTAAAAAGTTTTGCTGTTCTAAGGTCTGCCCTTGACAACTCATCAGAGAATACACAACCTTAAATTAGAGACAGATATTGTAAGAAAAAAACAGTGAATCTAAGCACAAAAGATGATAACTGAACCAAATGGAATAAAAAGCACTTAGAATGAGCTGAAGGAAGAAGTAACCACAGCAAGGATAAACTGAGGGTGTGAAAAGTAATGAATGTATCACACAGCTTCATGTGAGAGAAATAAAAAAAAAAAAAGAAAAAGAAAGAAAATGAAGAGTAGGAGAGAAGCAGCAAAAACTAAACTGTACTAGAATTTTTATCCAACCCAAAAGGATACTAAGAAATATATGGCAGTGCATCAAGTACATTCTCTAATACATGCACACACATGCACATGTGCACCATAGAAGAAGCAGAACAGAGCTGGCTCAGGAATATGACATAAGCAGAGGGTTAGAGGTGAATCCAGACTTGTGTTAAGGAGTGATAAGCCTCATCCAGAAAGATATCTTGTAGGCAGGGGGTCAGGATAGGAGGAAGTTGGTAGTCAGTGAGTTGTGCAAGGGTATAGTACAACGTAAAAACTAGCAAGTTCCAAACAACATCAGGTGTCAGACATGGAGCAAAAGTGGTGAGAGAACAGAGCCCAGGAGATCCCTAAGGATTATACTCTTCTGGTTTGTCTTTTCCCAGATATTAATGATAGGGATCTAGCATCAAATTCATCTCAGTGTCACCAACTAGTTCATTACGAGATCATTCATTAATCAAGAAAATGTGAGTCAAGCATTAAAGCACCACCAGAGAGACACTGTGGGAATCACAATGTCAGATTGAAATTATGAAGTTCCAAATAGGTATTTATATTAGTGTATCTAGTATATTACCAGACTCTCTATGGGTATTAATTAATCTACCCTCTTACTTCCCAATTACTTAAAAGTTATGAAAAAGAGTAGTTTGATGCCTGTTTTGGGAATTTGTAGTAGGAGGCTAAATAAATGTGAGCAGGAGTGAGCCATGCAGCAATCAAGGAGGCAGCTCAAAATATAGAGACAGAATAAATTGAATAGTCAAGTTGTTCTACAAATCTGTGGTTCTATTGACCACATTAGAGGAACAGTTTACATAAACAAGGCAATTTTAATCTTTTGAAGTACTTCCACATATTTTCCATAATCCATTTTATATCCTAAACTAAGTTGGGTATGTATAATTGTATTTGTTTCTTTAGCTATAGAAATAGACTCACAGAGAACATATAACTTGCCTAAGTGGCAGAAAGGCAACACATATGTGGCCTGGATCTTGGTATGGACTTTCTCTCCTAGACCAATGCTCTTAGAATGTGAAATCAGTCACTAAGAGTCTTATGCAGGTGCTGATATAGTTGGTCCAGGGTGATCCTAAGATTTTTGTCTTAACAAGTTCTCAGGTACTGCTGAGCTATGTTCTAAAACAGAACACATCTATTCAATCATCTCTAAACTCAATGGCTGCACATCAGTTGTGGTTTTACAGAAGGATTTGAGAGCTCTAGTCCTAGGAATTCAGTAATTCTGAGATAAGGCTTTATATATATATATATATATATATATATATATATATAATTTCCAGAAATGATTTCCCTGGAATAATCAGATTGAGAACTTTTGAATATTATGAAATTACAGCACCTGTGATGTATATCATAGAAATTTAAAGTGAGAGTTTTTTGAAAGTATACTGACTTTAATTTGGTCCTAACTTACAAGAGAACTGTTTATAGAATATTGAAATTGGCTTTTTCAAATTTCTATCCCTCATCTTTTTATCTTAAGAGTTTTATTTCTCTAGTTCCTAGTGTACAAAATACCATAACACTCCATAATGTCACAGGATGTCAATTACACCCATTTTTGTTTAAAATAACATCACTTACAAATTTCAATCCATATTTTCTTTGATCTTTTAAAATGTCTACACTTCTTAGAGTATTTATTGTCAGGTGTAGTTTTCATTAAAAGACACATTTTAGAGGTCTATACAGAGATAAGGAGGAAGTGTTCAAGATATAAAAATTATTTCAATAATTGGATTTTGGAAAGAAGGAAAAAATCCAACATCAGGATGACAATTAAAGAGATGATAAGCTTACTGCCAGAATTCAGCTTCCCAATGAGCACATCACAAGGTTGAGATAACAGCAAGCATTGATAGGAGGTGTGAGAGATGTTATGCCATGATGATCTCCCAGTGGTCTCTGGGAGTTTGATAATCCAGCAAGTTATCTACCAGATTGTTCACTTCCTGATCTGAGGATAGGTTTGGAGTCGTCTAAGGATGCCAAGATCTTTCTTTTCTTTATAAAAATGATCTTGACTTTCAAGTCGCTAAACGAGATGTCAGATTATCTTCACTGTAACCCGTGGTTACTCCCCCAGATAAAAACAAAGGTGTTGGCTACAGAGTGTAGGATTCTGGGAGAACAACTCAAAAATTGTGAGCTCTCCCTCTAATAGTCCCACCCCAATCTCAGTTTTATCAGGTTCTGCCTCTAGTACTAGTGGGGTAACATCTCCAGAACAAAGATGATTTCTCAGTTTACAACCTTCTTAATGTCACAGTAACATTTTCACAACATTATCTTCAACAGGAAGAAATACTTCACAGGTCTTTTATTAAATAGTTAAGTCTAATTACTTGTATGTACTTAAAACCTCACAATTCATTGCCTATTAAACTCTGCTAACTTCACTCTCTGCTCCTAAATGGTGTCTGTGAAGTTTCTGCTTTTTGTCATATAAAACCTAGCTGAGTAAGGATATGACATGATCAAATGGGACACAGAAATCTAATGTTGAAACTGTTAGTAGTTCATGCTGTTCCCAAAGGATATTACTGCATTTCCTCTGAAATTTTAATGTATGTAATTATGCCCTCCCACACCAGCTGCAGTACCAACAATACTTCAGCACCAATTTAGGATCCATGGCTCTTGTTCCCTAAATTGAAGACCAAGACCCAAACTTTTGGTCCTAGCTGCTGAACCATTTCTTACTCAGGGAAATCTCACAATTATTCTAAGATTTAATTTCTTCATTTTAAAAACAGAAATACTTTTTAGCCTCAAAGAAGAAACACACTACTTGGTAAAAACAGAAAACATGAAACTAACTAAAAACATAAAATGTTTATCTTAAACGTGTGTTGGTCTAGTATAGTGCATTTCAAAAATTTGTCTTTTGAATTATAAAATTCCTCCTTCAAGTAAAACATCACTAAGTGAAAGAACACATGAGCTGAAACTAGAGATACTTTAGTGAAAAAGGAAGGCTGATCCTTTTCTTCAGGCTGTTCTTTGTCTTCTTTTTTCTATGCTCTGTTTTCCCAGAAGGATGACCTCCTGCTATGTTTCCCAGCATGTCTTCCCCAGGGCTCATCTTGTAGGTTACTGCAGGAAAAAACTCAATGTCTTCTGACTACTTTACCTTCTAGATATGTCTTCAGTGGCCATGTTTTCAGTCCCCTAAGAAATGTCCCTCCTACAAGGTTTCCACTTTCCACTTCTATTACGTGGCTTCAGCTGCTCTCTTTTCCCCTGTAGCTCTGTGGGTAATGGTGACTTCCTGTGGTTGCTTATCTTGGCGATTCCTTAGTTTTCCCAAGTTGCTCTTCCAAACTCTTCCAACCCTGCAGATAATTTTCTATATTAAATTTTTATATCGAATTTCAGCTATTAGTTTTATTTTCATGACTGGACTCTTACTGGTACTAAGGTGTAATTGAACTACAGCCCTGAACCTAGGCCCCAGGTTTCCTGGTGCACCCTTCCTTAGGACCATTTGAAAAACCTGAAGCATAGTCTTCATTGTGTCCCTAAATAGTTACGTGATATTGGGCAGGATACAGAATGTTTCTGATTCTCACTTTCTTCATTCCATCAGAGTCGGGCTCACCTGCATTTTCATGATAAATGAAAAACATTTTGGACAATTTAAAATTTCACACTCACCTTTTATTTCTACTTCAAACTTTTTTGTATTCGGATAAAATAGATGTTAGATAAATAAGTAGATATAAATACATATGCAAGTTTCCCAGAGATGTAAAACATATTCCTCTTCTACCCCTCCACCCCTTGTAACCTACGTCTAGTTTAAAGATAGAAAATTCTGTACTGTTCTTTTCAACAGAGATTAAATAAGGCTTAACAGACAAGTTGTCACAGATCTTGGTATAGCTAATGATCCATGTTGTTTTGGAAGAGGTCTCAATGTTTATTCTAAACAAACCAACCACATTTTTTGTATTGTAATTTCAATACTTCTGCAGTGGTTGCAGGCAGTCCTAGTTCAAATCTTAGGTTTGTGTACTCATGGATTATTATCTTTGGTTGCAAGAAAGATGCATACATATGACAGAAGATGGAATTAAACAATTAAGTCTTGAGAATTGCTGCTCCAAACAGAAAAATTGAATTGTATATGTTTGTAAATAATTGTGGCCTAGTGTGTATAGTTTAGGTTCTCTGTTTTCTTAATTAAAATTTTTTTAACTTTCACTTTCTAAATTGCTGTAAAATCAACTTTGTCTGGTGGAAAGAAAACATTTGGGTCAACATCACTACCACACATAAACTGAATCATAGTACAGGGCATTGATTAACATAGTATTGCAATATGTTACATTGGGATTGCCTCCTTTTTTTTTTTTTTTTTTTTTTTTTTTTTGCGGCACCGGGAATCGAACTCACAACCTCGTGCCTGCCAGCGCAGGCACTTAAGGCACTGAGCCAAACTCCCGGCCCTGGTTTTTTGAGGCAGGGTCGCACTATGTAGCTCAGGCCGGCCTTGCGCTCGCGTTGTAGCCCAAGCCGGCCTCGAACTCACAACGCTCCGCCTACCTCAGCCTCCCTAGTGCTGGGATTAAGGGTGTGCGCCACCACGCCTGACTGGGATTGCCTCTTATTAGCTTGATCTATTGACTGCTGTGCACGTAGAGGGAAGTAGAACTGAATCATTTTCACCTTGCATACCCTGTTTCAGTGCAGTGCCCGGCAAATGGGAGGTTTTCAGAACACAATAGGTAAATTAATGAATAAGTGGAAGCCTGGATCCAGACCAACAGATCCCCTCTACACTGTTCCGTAAAGGTATGTGGTAAAATTTTCATTGGTTAAAATAAATAGTTTAAGGATACTCTATAGCCAGCTACATTTACATCAAGTAAGAGCAAAACTTTCAAATCATGAAACAAGGAAAAAAACTGATATCTGATGACAATTTCGAATCAAACATTTAAACTTCAGCCAGTCATCATGCCCAAGAAAATGTTTAGTAATTCAACCTAAAGTAAAGCATGATAGATAAAGACGATACCAAAAAACTAGACCAAAGTTAAGGCAGACAGTGAAAGATTCATGAGTATGATAGCTAGGATCATAGGAACTTGTTAGCAACCCTCTATCCATTGGTGTACCACTTATTTTGCTCAATACTTAATTGAGGATTAAATGAGTGTTGAAACTGTAGAGCTAATTAATAATAGAGAAATTCCCCTTCCATATTTTCCTCCTGATTTTCCAAAAAATGCTGTCTGCCTCTCTCCACAATTCTGTTTCATTATTCTTTTTCTGCCTATTTTGACTGGAAACAGCCTTTTTTCACCAACACTATGGTTGGTGTCTGACTGACTTTTGTTGTTCTGGCACCTGGTTCTCCCACTGCTTGAGACAGCTTTTCAGAATTGGTCTTCTCTAGTCATCTTGTCTACTATTTTTATTGAATAATATGTATACTGCTTTGTGTAAATTGTGATGAGCATAGAATACAAAGGAAAGAAAAACAACAAATTTCATATTTTGAACATAGTTATTATCTAGTTTGGTAACTAACGCAAAGATACTGAATATATTTTCTAAGTCTCCATTTCCTCATATTTTATGACTAGTAGAAAGTAGCACTCTTTAGCTCATCACTCTTTGATTAAAAGACATAGTAACAAACCAACAATTCCAAATTGATAGCATGTTTGCAAACGCATATGGTATAAATAGACACATTTTTAATGATTTAAAGTTAAGAGTCATAGGTATGTAGCTTAGGATCCTGAGAAGGGAGCACATTGTGAAAAATATGGATAAACACTAGCTGAGAAACAAGAGGTTCTGAAGAAATCTCTCCTTCTACACTCCCATTTCCCAGCCTTGTCAAATTTTAACATACTCCTTGCTCTTCCTAACATCTTTATTTTTTAGACATGATGGTTAAAATTGCAGAGTTAGTTCCTATGATCTTGACTGCATTCCCTTTCATCATTCCCCAGAAATCATCTTTATCATAATTCAGCGTTGATTCTTGCACTGTTTTTTACTGTATTATAAGGTTAAAAAATCTATCAAAAATGTATGTAACCCAACATTATAATCATACAGTTTTTATTCATGTTTTAAATGTGAGGCAAATATATTCACATATTTTTCAGCAAATTTTCATTTTTTTTTTTTGTACTGGGAATTGAGCTCAGGACCTTGTGCTTGCCAAGGAGATGCTGTGTCACTGAGCTATATCCCCAGCAGTAACTTACTTTTCTGTACTGTTATGTTTTTTAAAATATCGATCTTGATAGATACTTATTTTATTTCTTTGAACTACTGTAGAGTATTCCACAGTATGACTATACCTCAGTTAGTCTACCCATTCTTTGTGCAAATAAATAATTAGGTCAATTCTAGTTATGTATTACCACAAATGCAATAATTATTCATGTATATAACTATGTATGCACTTGTGCAAGTATTTCTTAAAAGCATATACTCAGAAGTAAGATTTGCAGAAGATACTCCATATAATTATATATTATCAAAATCTTTCCAAATGGTTTCACCTAGTCTCACTTTCATTAGTAATAGCATATGAAGACTCCCTCCACAACCTAGTAACATTTGACAATTTAAGTATTTTCAATTCTTTACAATGTAATTGTTGTAAGATGGTATTTCTCTTGTTTTTATTTATACTCCCTGATTATTTATAAACTAATATGTATTTCTGTAAGTTTATTGCTTGGTCATTTCCTGTGAGTTGAATATTATATTCTTCCTATCCATATTTCACTTATGATTTTTATGCTGCATGTAGGTATTGTTTGTATTTTCTAGATAATAATATCTTGATAATTAATGTGGGTTTCAAATGACTATCCTTTATCTTTTAACTTTTTATGAGGCCTATATTTGCTTAGAAATTTTTCACTTTGATGTAGTCAAATGTGCCAATATTTTCCTTCATATATCCTACATACACTTGCATCTGAAAACTACCTGTATCTTTTCTCCTACTATACATAGGAATCTAGTTTCTTTTATCTAATATTTGGACAGAAGTAACTATAGCAAATTTAGTGTGTGTGTGTGTGTGTGTGTGTGTGTGTGTGTGAGACAGAGACAGAGAGAGAGAAGAGAGACAGAGACAGAGACAGCCAGAGAGACAGAGATAGACAGACAGAAATTCCAGAGACACTGAACCGCTGAAATTCTTGCTTTTAAATAATTTCTATTCTGTATAAAATAACCTTAAACTAGAAAACAAAGGGTAAAGAAAGGAATTAAAGATTCTATGCCCCTTATATGTTAGAAGGCTACAGAGGCCATCTTGAATAAGACAAACTGAAACCTTAGACCATTGCTACATAACCAGTCTTTACCTTTGGGCATGGATAAATCTCATAGTGAGCCTCTGAAATGTGCCTTAAGACCTTAACTTTCAGCCTGAATTTGTCTTTGGTCCAGAACACACAGCCCAGCACAGCCTAGAAATTCTGTGACAGCAAATTTGGGAGGAATGTTTTGAGATTGTCTTATTGTGGTTTCACCTTCAGAGTGGCATGTCCGTTATCATTCCATTGACCTCAGGATGGCAATGCACTCTACTTTTCCTCTGAGGGAAGGCCACCATGAACTTAATGGACTGGCTTCTTCTGGAACACACTGGATTATCTTTAAGGAAGAAAGAAACAACTAGAACAGACTACTCACTAAGCCACCTCCAACAAATACCTCTGAGGAAGTCGATGTACTCGGCACACATGTGTGACATTAAATTGTCTCAGATAATAGAGGGGCTGCCAGCCCATGCTGAGGGAGGCCTGAAAATTTTCTCTTCAAGAAAATTCAGAGTACAGATTGTAAAAAATGCACATATGAAAGTAGTAACTCCTGATTTTATTTTTTTCACTTTAACACTCCTATAATTTTAAAAGAATTTAATAGATTTTTATTTTCAGGACCTGGAATAACAAAAGTTCTCTTAATCTGAGAGCAAATGCTTCAAGTGTTTGCCTGAAGCCATTCTTTTTATTGGGAGAGTTACAGCCCCTTGATAAGAAGGGGTTTATAATGGAAAAAGTGAGAGAGCAGGAACCATAATGGAGCTCAGAAAATAAATTATAAAAACCCTGTTAATGTCTGACATTTTATGCTGCTAAAGAAAAATCCCTGCCTTTTATCTAAAATAAGACAGTTGTTTAGGAAGTCAATGAAGACCAGGCTAACCCTAACTCACAGTGTTCATTCCCTTTTGAATGCTTCTCATGCAAAAGACCAACCATTTTATGAGATAGACAAATATATATTTAGCATGATGCTTTTCCTTACTTTATCTTTACCAAACTTTGGGAAAAACTGTCTCTTAATGTATGCTGTATTTCTTGTAATTTCAATGTCCCTTATAAATTCATCAGAAGCCCTTTTAGCAAAGCCTCCAGTGAAGAGAGAGCAATACATTTTCAGCTGAACTCAACAGTGTGAAAAGAAAGCACAGGTCTTCCCACACTCAATGAAGGGTTTTTGCTGGGGAATTCCTCCATGAAATATGTGATTTCTTAGAGCCACTGTACTTTTAAAACATTAAATGGAAACACGTACTCAATTCACATTTCTGTAGAATTGAAAATCAGGGACACAGCAACACATGTGGCACTGTTCCTGTCCTTAAAGAACTATGCTAGAAAAGCAATCAATAATTAAGCACCTTAGTAAGACCGATATTTACTTTTCACTAGGCTTAGCACTTCACACGCATTATACCCTGTAATCCACATCCCAACCTCAGTGAGGTAAGGACTTTATCTTTACCACTTCATAAGATGTGAAACTAGATTTTGAGAGATGGATTGTAGAAGAACTTGTGTGTTCAAAATGTTTCAAAACCCAAATATGGCAATAGTCTGCAGTGTTCCTTCCGCTTGTGTACCCCAGCCATGTTTCCAATTTGTTCCCTTATTTGTAAAGTTCCACTCACCACAGAAGACCCCTGCACTACCTGATAAACACTATAAAAGTAACTCCCTATATTAGCGTGGGGGTCAGACTTTGAAGTACAAAGTTCCTCTGAGCTTGTTTGGTTTCCTTCATTTCCCTGAATGCTTGCTGGTTTCTTCACTTCAATAAACCTAAAATTGCTATAGCATTTGGTTCCCTGGCCAGAAAACTGACCACACTGGACCCCTGAGCCACTGGCTCAGAGTCAGGCAAGCACCTGCCAGGCAACCTCCTTGGATAATGGGGTGGGCACCTCTTGCCCAGTTGGTAAGACCTCCTTCCCCAGGAGGGCAGGAGAAGTAGAGCTTCGACAGCCTCATGACCAGACTTGGCAGAAAAGTGGATCAGTCCCCTATTGGGACTTCTAGTCAAGGTAAGACCCCAGAGTCCCTGTCCGAAGTCCAGCCTGTCCACACAGATGAAAGGGAAAACTAATCACCTCCCAGGGTCTCATACTAAAGACTTCAGTTAAGGATTTCCATAAGAGGAGAGGAAGGTTATAACTTCTAAGTGATTGTATGAGTGAATGTACACATATTTGTGGATCCATGGCATAAGCTATGGCGTACTAGTGGGCCCTAACCTGTGTTTCTGTGGTCATACAGCATAACAATGACTCACCTCCCGTAATAGGAGATTGATCAGGCCTAGGATTACACCTTAGCCAAGATGTACCTAAATCAGAACAGGAGAGACCGGGCCACCTGAAATTCAGTCCCCAGGAGCCCAAGGTCAAAATGTCAGTCAGGTTTCAACATATGACACTTACGGTGGACAAGGGAGCAGAACATTCCATTGTGACAATCCCAAAAGTGCCCTTCACAAAGAGAGAAACTACAATCATAGAAGTTAGAGGGATTCAGACAGCTTGTCTATTCTGTCAGTCATGAACCTGCCGATTTGTACAGAGGTGAAGTAGTTCATGAGCTCTTGTATGTGCATGAGCTCCTGTATCTACCTGGATATTGTTCAGACTTTAAACCTGGCCACCTTTCTGTTAACTGAAGAGGAACCTCCATATCATGACTGTAAAGAAGTCATAGATGATCTGTTCTCAAGATGAACAGATCTCATAGACAGAACCTAAGCCAGATGTTACTTTATTCACAGATGGCAGCAACTCTGTTGAGATTGGGGCATGTCTGACTGGATATGCCATCACCACAATGGACCAAGTCATAAAGGCTTTTGAGGACTCACCCTTTGAGGACTTAGAGGTAGGTTTCACAGATTGGACTATGCCATAGACATAAGTACCTCCTTGTCCTTGTCTTCAACTACTTGGACTGGATAAAAGTTGTACCTATGCAAATGGCAACAATTTGAGAAGTGGCTAAGGTTCTGCTGTGGGAGGTCATCCCTCAATATGGACTTCTCCTCAGAATCAGAAGTGACAATAGATAAGCCTTTGTGGCAGAGATTACTCAGACTCTCATGGACCTTCCCAAGGTCAAATGGACTTATGGATCAAAAAGTTCAGGGCAAAAGGGAAAGCATGAATCTCACTCTAAAGACCGCTCTAGCTAAGCTTGTTAGGAGACCCATCTGTCCTGAATTGATAAGCTGTCCCTAGCCCTGTTGTGTATCTGATGCACACCAGGATCTCAGGATACATCCCTTATGTGTTACTGTTTGGAAGGCCCTTTCATAGCCAGGGTTTACAAGGGAAACAATTTTACATATAACACATAATTTATAGGATTATTTTATAATAGTCACCCAAAGAGTTAAATGCAAGAGTTCAGGAAATCTATCCACACATTGGAGACACAAAGAATCCATATGAGGGCTTGGGTCCCACGAGAATGTGCAACATGAGTCTAATTTTAGACCTAGAACCCATGACAGCGTTCCCCATGAGTCATGCAAGTCTGTTTCATGCATCTGCTCTGGAAAGGCCCAAAGGTCAGTGGTGGTGGCTAGAAAGTCTGCACCAGAGAGGTGATGAATCTGTGCCAGCAGGCTGAGGGATCTGCACTGGAGCCAGGAAGTGATGCTCAAGGTAAGGACCAGAGCTCCCTTGAAGAGAACAGCAGCCATCCTCAGTAACAATGAAGACCCGTGCTCCTACAGTGATGAAAACAGCTGAGTTCATATCAGGAAAATCAGCATGACAAGCTTCTCCTATAACAGTATACCATCTTTCCCTCCAGTTTTCTTTTTATGCAGTTGGCAACAATCCTTAGGTGAGTGTTCCACAACCAGATCATCTGGGTGTTCCAAGTTGACCAGTAGTTAATCCACCACAAGAAATATTCTATAAGTATCATGTCTTAGATGTACCCAAACTAAGCTAGTATTACTCTGAGTTTTACTCAAATGATAATAAGTTGGTGGTAAAAGTTTTATCACTCACTCACAAAGTGATTTCATATTACTTCTCAGACTATTTTTTAAACTTAAGTGGGTAGTTTTTTTTCAAGAGAGAACTTGGTCCATGATCGCTTTCCAAATCCTGATGCTGCTGTGTTAATAAACTGTTAGGATGAAATGTAGTTCTACATATATCTAATTACCTTTTGCACTCATTTGTCAATTAGGTTTTACACTCTCAAAAGATGAGCAGAATCATATCATTTGGTGCTGAGCTTTAGATACTTGTTGCATATCAGGGAAAGTGCTCAACCAAAAATTTTAAATGTCATTGTTCAGAATATTTTGTAATAGAAAGCTTGGTAGTCTTAAATATAAACACTTCAGTAATATTTGCATTATTATGTTAACTGTGCGGATTAGGAGAAATGTGTCTCTTTTTCTTCTCTCTTGTCAGTTATTGCTTTCCTCAGAGGGAAATATTACAAATCTTCTTATGTCCATCTTCCATTTATCTATGTGTTTAAACAGATATTAATATGATAACATCAATTAAAACTATAAAATGTATTAAGTGATTATTATGTGCCCCACATTCTGCTAGTATGTATTTTAACTTATTTTGTGCATAACAATCCTATGAGGTGCATCCTATTGACATTCTCATTTTACAGATGAACAAAGTCATGTATTGCTTGAACAATGGTGATATATTCTAAGAAATGCATAACTAGGCAATTTGGCCTTCGTCTGAACATCATAAAGTCTACTTATACAAATTTAAATGGTAGATACATGTCTTGGTTACTTTTCTCTCATTGCTGGAACAAAATATCCGACAACCAAAATGAAGGAAGGAAAGGTTTATTTAGTTCACTGTTTGTGGAGGTTTCAGTCCACCATCAGCTGGCTTCAAGGCAAGGTGGCAAGGCACAGGGGCAATACTTCAAGGCAGCAGCCAGCAAAAACCAGCCAGAGCAAAATGAGGAAAATGAGCCTCTTTTCCTCCCTTAAATTATATGCAGCCCATCCCTACCCCTACACCCCGACTCAGATGTAGCACTCACAAAATCTCTGTGCCCTCCTCTTGCACAGGATGAAGATGTCTACAAAGTAAGGATCCTGGCTCCCTACTGAATCACTTAGTTAAACTTCTAAACTTCTCAAATTGACACAATGGATCAACCATTTCAATATACTACATACCTATCTTACATGGCATAATTTATGCTTCCTAGGCTACAAGTGTATACTACACATTACTATACTAAACACTGTAGATTGTAGGATATTATAATATAATGATGAGCTTTTGTGTATCTAAACATATCGACATAGAAAAGACACAGTAAAAGTAGTAGGTGATCAGAAGTTTTAGTTCCAAAATAAACTTGCCACATACACTGTCATGTATGTGGCCCATCACTGAGTGAAATGCTATAATGTAGGACGTGACTGTAAACTAAGATGTTGAAAGGTTATGTAATTTGCACACATTTTCTCAACTAATAAGTGAAGGAAAGGGAATTCATGCACAGGCAGCTACAGTTCTTAAATATAAGCAGATTATTTTTAACTATAACCATTTCCTACAGCTTGGTAAAAATGTTAATATAATAATTATAATTACTTACAATGTAGTACATGCTATACAATATGATAATCAGAGCATAGTATAATGACCTAGATATTTTTGTTGGGAAAACTTTAAACATATAAAAAGAATGGTGAAAATAGCAAAATGATGCCCTGTGTATCTTTGGCTCAAACTTCAAGAAATCTCAACCTATGGCTCATTATGTTCCAATAATAAACTTTTTCATTCTCCCAAACCTGAATCATTTCAAAGGAAAGTTTTAGACATTTTGTCATTCCATACATATATATTTTGGCATGTGTCCCTAAAAGATAAGATCTTTTAAAAAATGACATCCTAGTTTTAAAAATTAGCAATAATCCATTAATATCAGCAAATACTTAGTAAATGTTCAGAGTTCTTTGATATTTGTCATAAAACTTTATGCAAGTTGTTTAATTTAGCATCTCAAAAAGTCTATGTAGCCTAACTGATGGATGTGGTTCTTAAACATCTTTAATCTACAATTTCCTCCTCCTTCTTGATTTTACTAATTTTACTACATTTGTTCAATGAGCCAGCTTCTTGACCCTGCATTATCTCCTAATGTAGATACTGATGATGCATTCCTATGGTGTTATTTCATATTGTTCTCTGTTTCTATTTCCCATAAATTGGTAATTAGGTCTAAATTCTTCATTTCACTTATTTTTTTGTTTGTTTGTTTGTTTGTTTCAAGAAGAATTCTTCTCAGGCCAAAAATAGTGGTGCACACCAGCATTCTGAGAGACTGAGGCAGGAGGGCTACAAGTTTCAGCCCTGTCTGGTCATTTTAGCAACTTAGTGAGACTATCTTAAAATTTAAAAATGTTTGAATGGGACTGGGGATGTAGCTCACTGTGGAGGCCTTTTATTCAGCCATCAGTACTTTAAAAAATACAGAATAGGTCTCAGATGTTCTGTGCACTTACTTCCTTGTAGTATGACCACCCTTAGTGCTCCTTCCCTATACAATATTGTAATTTTAGAATACTTTCTTCATTTACCACTTGAAACTTTTTAGAAAAAAAACTTTTCCTCAATAACTGTGGGTTACCCTTTGGCAGTTTGTAAGAATAAACTTTGTATGAAGGACAGAATAAAAGTTTTCTTTCTTCACTTTGCCAGTTTTCTGAATAGAGTAGTCCTCTGTTATCCATGGAGGATACATTAGAAGACCCCTAGAGGTGCATGAACCTACAAATAGCACTAAATCTAATATTCATGTTTCATTCAGATGGTGTTTTGGGGCCACTGTTAAATAAAATAAGGGTTTAATATTTTAACACAAATAAGACATACTGCATGCAGCCTTTGACCTGATAACTGAGGAGCTCATAGAATTAGGTAAAAGCAATCTTATCAATCTAATGGAAACAAAAGCAAGACCTTTAATAGAAAAATCAAATTGAGCACAAAGAAAAAAATCTGGTGGAATGCCACTGAGTGATTTCCCAATTAAATTACAAAGCTACAATAATTAGGCACAAATACCAGTGGAACAGAAGACTACAACCACCCTGTTGATAAGAATGTAAATTGATATAGCAATTATGAAACACAGTATGGATGTTCCCCATACTGTTAAAAAAAAAAACTATCATGATCCAGCAATCTCACTTTGGTGTATATCTGAAACAATATAAAGATATTAAAAATATATGTGCACTTTTGTGTTTATTAAAACATTATTCACAGTAGCCAAGATATAGAAACAACCTAAATGTCTGTTAATGGATGAATAGACAAAGGCAATGTTACATTTATTCCCTATATATAAATTAAATATAATGGATAAATATATGTAGCATTTACTTATGTAATTGGATGCAGTCATACAAAATTAGGAAATTCTGACATTTGCAATAACTTGGATAAATCTGAAGAGTATCATGCAAAGTGAAACAAGCTCACCAAAATCAAATATTCACTAGTGAAATGTGAAACAGTGGAACTCAAGAAAATGGCAGAATGTTACTTGCCTGGGTTGTCAGGTGGGGAAAATAAGAGGTGTAGGTCAAATGGTAAAAACTTGGAGTTATAATCTGAATAATTTCTGGAAATCTTAGGTTCCACATAGTGATTGTCTTAGCCTTTTCATGTTGCTATAACAAAATCCCAAGGCCAGGTCATTTATTAATAGCAGAATTCATTTCTCATACTTTTAGGAAGCTGGGAAATCCAAGATGAAGGTGTTTCCAGGTCCAGTGGTTGGTGAAGTCTTGTTCCTCTAAAATGGTGCCATGCACCTTGCTCAGAACCTTGTAGGGCACCCCCTATCATCCCCTAACATCTGGGACCCTTGAGAAGTGACTTGGGTCCTAACTGGGCCCTGCTTAGTGACTCTGAGTACCCGATCAACCTCCATGCACTGAGTTGCACACACTGAAGGCCTGCACAGTGAAATCTACTTAGTGGTGCAGCATCAATGGTGCAGCTTTGGCATCTCACTTGGAACCTGACAGGCATCCCCCCAGCATTCCCAAATATCTGGGGACCTTTGGAAAGTGGCTCAGGTCCTGCCTGGGCCCTGACCAATGATCCTGAGTGGCAAGGGAATGTCCTGTACTGAGTGGCACAAGCTCAAGGCCTGCACAGTGAACTCCAGCTAGTTGTGCAACCTCAGCACCTCAATTAGAACCTAAAAGGGCCCTACCCAGTGACCCTAAGCAGCTGGGGAGCTTTGTCGTGCTATGTGATATGAGCTGAAGGCCTGTGCAGTGTACTCCATCTAGCTGTTCAGCATTTGTACGCCACTCAGAACCTGGTGCAGTTGCACCTAGCAAACTCAAGCATCCAGGGAGCTTTGGAGTGCCACATGGGGTGTGCTGAAGGTCCACCCATTTGAAGAGCCTTCAGGTGCCACTAGGACCTGGGGAATAGAGGAAAATGACAAAATGAAGAGTAAAATGCATTCTCAAACCTCTGGACCATCCCAACCAAGCCTAGGAGACATGGCCATAGAATAAAGTGTAAGGCATACATCTGAAACTTCTAAAATGATAACAACTGAAGTAAAGAAACAACCCCATGAATCTGTAAGGAACTCAGATCAGAAATAATCTCACAGGTAAAAGCAGAAATGATAAACATAATAAAAGAAATGCAGAACACATCTAAAGAAGACATAGTTTAAAAAATTGAGGAGCACTGCAAAAAGATGGAAACCTTGAATGAACAATTTAAGAAAGACATAGAAAGCATGAAACAGATTCAAAGAGATATCCAAGAAATCAAAAATTCCATTGAAAGCTGGCAAAACCCCCTCAATGAATGTGAAGACAGACTTTCAGATCTCAAAGACAATATTGTAGCGAGTGAACAGGAAAGGAAAGATCTTTTAAAAATTACAAGGGATCAGGAAACAACAATTAAACATTTGCAAGATGATGCAAAGAAAAACAATATATGATTGATGTGTGTAAATGAAAAAGAAAGTGACAACACAAAGACTATTTACAGAAGTAATAGCTGAAAATTTCCCAAATATGGGAAATACAGAACTCCAATTAGTCATAACCAAAATAAATCTACACCCAGACATACAATAATCAACACCCCAGAAATTCAACGTAAGAACAGAATGTTAAAAGCTGTTAGAGAAAAGAGACAGATCACCTGTAGGGGAAAGCCCATCAGAATCACAGCAGACTTCTCTACACAAACAATGAAGTAAAAAAGAGCATGGAGCGAAGTATTTCAAATCTAAAAGTAAAATGACTTCCAATCCAGATTGATGTATGTAGGGGGCGATGATACAACTTCACAGTTGCCGCCCCACCTGTCCCTCCTGTGGGCATCCGGTGCATCAGCCTACATCTCCCATGATCCTCTCCAGCCTAATCCGGAAATGACAACCTATCCATGCTCGCCAAACTCCCTGTGAGAAGACAGCTTCTGCCCCGCTTCTGTAAGTGCCTTAGACACTTCCTCAATAAACGAGACTTGATTGGAACCCTTCATCTTGTCTCTGTTTCTCTCTCCTCTTGCCCTGTCCCCCTCATCCCATTTCTCCTCCAGGCGAGACCCACGGATTGATCTGCGGGCCAGATCAAGTGGCGCCCAACGTGGCCTTGCTCAGTGAGGACGATTCCCGATGGGACCTTTCACAAAGCAGAGAAAAGTCCTCGGGCCTGAGGTGATTACTTCAAGGACATTGTTCCTGTGATCTGCACAGACAGTCGCCTTATGTCTTGCCCGAATCACGGTAAGTGAACGGAATCCACTTCCCTTTTCCCGCTTGACATGGGTCAAGCATTAAGTGAACATCAGTTGTTTGTTAGTGGCCTCAGTAAGGCCCTCAAGGTGAGAGGAATTAAGGTTACGACTAAAGATTTATTACTGTATTTTCAATTTATACATAAAGTGTGCCCCTGGTTCCCTCTAGAGGGTTCCATTGACATTAACAGATGGAAAAGAGTGGGTGATGCCCTTCAGGATTTTTATAGGATTTTTGGTCCCGAAAAGGTTCCAGTGACAGCTTTTGCCTACTGGACTTTAATTTCAGAACCGCTGACTCAACGTGCTCAGATCCCCAAAGTGATGAGACGGTTTCTCAGGGTGAGGCTGCATTGCGCTCCTCCCATAGTCCTACCCCTAAGCTCAGTTCCCCTGGCTCTGTGATTCTTGATATTCTGGAGCCCCCTCAAAATGGCAACCTGCCACCCCTTCCTCTTTCTGAAGCCTACTAGGATGCTCAAAATGGCGATCCCTCTCAAAATGGCTCCCTGGAACTTGTCTCCACCACGCCTCCCCCTCAATATCCGTCCATATACCCTGACCTTTCCAATTTTTGAGAGGTTGACTGGTCTCAGCTGGCGGAGGAGGCTGCTGCTTATCATGACCACCCTTTTGTGGCTCCTGCTTTAACAGCTAAGCCCCACTCTGAGCCCCACTTGCAGTCTGCTTCCTCCTCTGTTCTGGTTACCTTACGAGCCATGAGGGATGCTCTTAAACAACAGGTCTCTCTTGAATCTGAGATTCAGCAGCTCCTTTCACAGCTCCAAACCTTGCACATGGGTTCCTCTAATTCAACCTCCAAAATGGCGCCTACATCCAGTCCACCGCTTCATGCTCCCAAAATGGCATTTCTGGTAACAGAGACAACCCTACCCCCACAAAATGGGGCCGCCCAAGATGGCGCCACTGCTCCGGTGGGGCCACAGGTAGTCAGGACTCATACACTGTTTACAGTGACTGCCTTAAAAGAATTAAAATCAGCAGTCACTCAATATGGCCCCACCGCCACTTTCACCCTTGCCATTTTAGACTCTATGACTCAGAGTTGGATTATCCCCAATGAATGGAAGGACTTAGCCAAAGTGGCTCCTTCTGGAGGTCATTATTTGCTTTGGAAATCTGAATTTTTAGACCAATGTGAAGCCATAGCTAGAGATAATGCCATCAGACAAAACCCCTAGATGCTCCCCATGTTAGCGGGGATTGGAGATTTTAATACAAAGGAGGCTCAAATGCAATATGATCCTGGCCTTTTTGCACAGATTAATGCAGCCACTTGCAGGGCTTGGAGGAAGTTCCCTTCTGCTGGAGAGGCTGCTTCTTCTCTTACCAAAATTAAAAAACCAGAAGAACCTTTCTGTGATTTTGTTGATCACCTCTTACAAGCAGCTGAGCGCCTCTTTGGCTCCTCAGAAAATAATACCACCTTAATCAAACAATTGGCTTATGAAAATGCAACATCTGCCTGCCAGGCTGCAATCAGGCCACATAAAAAGAAAGAGGACCTCTCTGGTTACATTCGCCTGTGCGCCGATATAGGCCCTGCCTATCACCAAGGCCTAGCTATGCCTGCAGCTGTAAAGGAGGTTCTCTTTGCAAATAAAAAGAAAAAACCAATAATGGCAAATGTTTTAAATGTGACCAAATTGGCCATTTTGCCAAAAATGGTCCAAAAGCCCAACAACCCTCAAACACTAAATCAAGACCACCTCCTATGGACCTATGTCCTAAATGTAAAAAGGGATATCATTGGACTAATGAATGCAAATCAAAAATAGACATATATGGCAACCCCATCAATCACCAGGGAAATGGGATTCGGGGTCAGCCCCAGACCCCCAATCAAGAACAAGCCTCAGGGGCTATAAGGTTTGTCCCAGCACAAGACAATCTAAAACAAAACAATCCATTTCAGATCTCCTCCGTGCCACACCAGGAAGCACAGGATTGGACCTCTGTTCTGCCTCCAACACAGTATGAACTCCTGACTTGGGGATACAAGCCATCCCTACTGGGATTTTTGGCCCCCTTCCCAATAATACATATGGGCTAATACTTGGACACAGTAGCACTATATTAAGAGGACTACAAATTGTCCCAGGAGTTATAGATAATGATTATACTGGTGAAATCACCCTTTTGGCCTCCTCCATTTCTGGCCTGGTTTCCATCAATCAAGGACAATGTATTGCTCAATTAGTTCTGCTGCCCTTGGTTCATACACCCAATACAACCATACCTTCCTATAGGGGAGACTCCTCATTAGGGTCTTCGGATGTGTATTGGGCTCAATTCATTTCTAAGGACAAGCCCCTTATGAACCTGCTACTTGATGGAAAAAATTTCTCAGGGCTTATAGATACGGGTGCTGACGTGACTATTATTAGAAAAGAAGACTGGCCTTCTACATGGCCCTTAGAGCCACTATGACTCATTTACAAGGAATTGGACAATCTAAAAATCCACAACGCAGTGCCAATCTTCTTACCTGGAAGGACCAAGAAAATAATCAAGGCCATATACAACCTTATGTTGTTGCAGGACTACCCCTTAATTTGTGGGGCAGAGATTTATTAACCCAAATGGGAATGCTGATGGGCAGCCCTAACAGTATAGTTACTAAACAAATGCTCAGTCATGGGTTTCTCCCTGATCAAGGCCTAGGTAAGCAAAATTCAGGCATTAAAGTTCCTGTCTCCCCAACTCCAAATTTTTCAAGAGCTGGCCTAGGCCATTTTCAATAGGGATCATTGACACTCCTGCGACCCATGCAAAGGAGATCACATGGTTATCGGACACTCCCGTCTGGGTCAATCAATGGCCCCTTACCTCTGAAAAGCTTATGGCCGCTCAGCAGCTGTTGCAGGAACAGTTACATGCAGGCCATATTGTTCCTAGTGATTCCCCCTGGAACACACCTATTTTTGTAATAAGAAAAAAATCAGGAAGATGGAGGTTACTACAAGATCTCAGAACAATAAACAAAACCATAGTCATAATGGGACCATTACAGCCAGGACTCTCTTCACCCAGTGCCATCCCCCTAGGATTTTTTAAAATTGTCATAGATCTTAAAGATTGTTTTTTCTCAATCCCCTTACATCCACAAGATCAAAAACGCTTTGCTTTTAGTCTCCCAACTATTAACTTCAAAGCCCCTATGCAAAGATTCCAATGGCGCATCCTCCCTCAGGGAATGGCCAACTCCCCTACATTATGCCAGGCTTTTGTAGCTGCCACTATACAGCCAGTTAGAGATTATTGGCCAAATATATATATTCTTCATTATATGGATGCTATCCTCCTGGCAGGAGACAATAGAGACCAAACCTTACAATGCTATCAGGTGCTACAAGTTGCCCTACAAAAAGCCGGACTCCAAATAGCACCTGATAAGGTCCAGCTCACAGACCCATACACATATCTGGGTTTTCAGTTACAAGGTACTCAGATACTCTCTCCAAAGCCCCAGTTGAGACTTGACAACCTCTGGACGCTAAATGACTTCCAAAGACTTCTAGGTGACATTAATTGGCTTTTACCTTATCTAAAATTAACCAAATATGATTTATAACCTCTCTATAAAATCCTCCGAGGAGACATTGATCCAACTCCCCCCCCCCGCCAGAAAGGCACTCAGTATGGTAGAAAAGGCTATTGCTAAACAGACTGTTTTCTTTATAGACTATAATAAACCTTTACAACTCCTCATCTTTAACACAAAGCTTTGCCCCACAGCAGTATTTTGGCAACAGGCCCCCCTTATGTGGATCCACCTCTCGGTTTCCCCTAAGAAAATACTCTTGCCTTATTACCAAGCAGTCTCAGACCTAATAATACTAGGCAGAAAACAAGCAAGATGTTATTTTGGTAAAGAACCAGACATTATCATTCAACCTTTCACTAAGGATCAAGTAGACTGGCTACTCCAAACCACAGAGGCATGGCCTATCGCCTTAGCTTCCTTTTCAGGGACCATTGACAATCATTACCCCCAAAATAAATCAATTGATTTTGCCAACCATCATCCATTCATATTCCCTAAATCCATGGCCTCTCAGCCGCTCCCTGGTGCCCCAGTGATATTCACTGATGGCTCCTCCTCTGGCAAGGCTGCTTATGTGGCACAGGACAATGTTTTTTCCTTCCAAATACCTCTTCTGCCCAGCTGGCAGAATTACAGGCTATTATTGCAGTTTTCACTGCTTACCCCAATCAATCCTTCAATTTGTTCACTGACAGTGCCTACCTCGCTCAGTCTGTTCCACTGCTAGAAACAGTTGCTACTATACATCATGTTTCCCCAGCTGCAAACTTGTTCAAGCAGTTACAAAACCTCATATGGCTTCGCCATCATAAATTCTTCATTGGTCATCTGTGGGCTCATTCCAGCCTTCCTGAGGAAATTATTTGGCTGATGCTGCCACATGCGCACAGGTCTTTATGACCCATCCTGAGCTCACAGATAACTCCAAGGTATTCGAGGCCCAACAGGCTCATCAGTTACATCACCTTAATGCCCAAACCCTCCGTCTCCTTCACAAAATTACCCGAGAACAAGCTCGACAGATTGTGAAAAATTGCCCCTCTTGCACTATTCATTTGCCTGTCCAACATTTAGAAGTCAATCCAAAAGGCCTAGTCCCTAATACTCTGTGGCAAATGGACGTCACACCCACTTCAATGAATTTGGCAACTTAAAATATATGCATGTAACTGTTGATCCATATAGTGGCTTCATTTTTGCCACTCTCCAAACTGGAGAAGCTACCAAACATTATAGCCCACATGCTGTCAGCTTTTTCCGTTCTAGGATATCCTCAACAACTTAAAACCAACAATGGCCCTGGCTATACCAGCACCTCCTTTGCACAATTTTGCAAGAGCCTTAATATTCTCCATACTACAGGTATACCTTACAACCCTCAAGGACAGGGCATTGTTGAATGCACACATCGTTCCCTTAAGTCCACTATAGATAAAATAAAAGGGGGAACATGGTACCCTACCTGGGGGGTCTCCCAGAAATATCTTTCACATGCTCTCTTCATTTTAAATTTTCTGACCTTGGACACTCCAGGCAACTCTGCAGCATCTCGTTTCTGGCATACACAGACTCAAACACAGTTTGCATCTGTGCTGTGGAGAGACCCAATGACCAATGTATGGAATGGCCCTGACCCTGTTCTCATCTGGGGACGAGGCTCAGTCTGTGTTTATTCCAAACAAGAAAAGGAGGCTAGATGGCTACCCGAACGTCTTGTAAAGCAAATAGATAACCCTTCACCAAGTACTCTGTGCGATGCCCAGGAATAACATCTCCTCCTGAGGCACAATCTCCTGTGTTCTTTTACAGATGATACTACCCATCACTATTGGACTCCTGATACAACTACACCTGATGGATGGTAACTCCCACCAGCCTTGGAAATGGTCAATCATTCGCTGGAGTGATCAGAAGGAAGTCAAGACCTGGATAGGGTCAGGAAACCCAACATTTGGGGTCTACTATTGTGATCTTGTACCTATTCAACCATGCCTCAATCAGATACCAGTCTATCTTTGTCCTGCCGCCACAGAAGGCAGGACATATTGTAACTCCCCAGAGGATTTCTATTGCGCCTATTAGGGTTGTGAAACAATTGCCACAGGGTGGAGGCCTGCCATTCCAGATAAGCACCTCTCTGTAAGCTGGGGGCTGTTAGGGTGCCAACCATTCAACTGGTGGAAAGGGGGAAAAGAAAATTGTCAATGGTTAACAATTACTGTTAAAACTCCTGATGAAACCGGCTGGATTACAGGACGCACCTGGGGATTTCAATAGTTTAATATAGGAACAGACCAAGTTGGTCTTATTCTCATAAAAAAGTCTCCCCTAGAAAGGCCATCTGTGGCCATAGGCCCAAATCCTGCCCTGAGACCACCCAAGACTAACTCCAATATCGCCACCCCAAAAACCACCACCATAGGTTACTCAATCCCAAATGTTTCCTGTTCTTTTCCATCCCCTCCAAACCCCACACATCGATTGGGTCATGCAATCACCCACCCACATCCGAGTTCCACCCTATTCAATTTGATTGAAGGAGCATATGCTGCCTTAAACCATTCACAGCCTAACCTAACCCAATCCTGTTGGTTATGTCTAAACGCCCCCCTCCATATTATGAAGGACAGGCCCTCAATGCATCCTTCAATGTTTCCTCTGACCCAAATCAATGTCCATGGTCCCAACTGCATAAGTTGACCCTTCCTGATGTTTCAGGGCTAGGAACCTGCCTGGGCCAACCTAAAAACTGGCCCGATAAACACAAGCCACTATGTGCTCAGTTCCATCAATTATTTGACAAGGATAGGTACATCATCCCACCTCCTGGGACATCTTGGGCCTGTAATACCAGCCTCACCCGCTGTGTGGCAACCAATCTTTTCAATACGTCAAGTGACTATTGCATCCTTGTATGTGTTTTTCCTCGCATCATGTACTAACCTGGATATTATCTCTTCCACGCTTCCAACACAGATTACAGGTTAAAACTGGAACCAGTATCTTTGACCTTAGCCATACTCTTAGGAATGGGAGTAACAGCAGGTATAGGAACAGGAACTGCAGCGATAGTCATGGGACAACAGCACCCACATCAGTTACAGACAGCTATAGATCAAGACTTAAAAGAGACAGAGACTTCTATAACCACTCTGCAGGAATCCTTAACCTCGTTATCTGAAATGGTTTTACAAAATAGACGTGGGTTAGACCTTTTATTTTTAAAGGAAGGACTATGTGCTGCCCTCAAAGAAGAATGCTGCTTCTTCGCTGACCATTCTGGTGTCGTCAAAGATTCCATGGCTAAATTAAGAGAACACCTCAAAAACAGAGAAAAAGACCTCCAAAGAGAATCCTCCCTCTCCTCCATGTGGGGAGGCCTTTTTCCCTATATTGCTTCCTTATTAGGCCCATTAGCTGCCCTATTACTGCTTCTTACTGTAGGTCCCTGTATATTCCAAAGGATCATGATGCTTATAAAAGACAGGGTTGACACACTTATGGCAAAGCCCATTCAGGTACATTATCATCAGCTGGAGATGGCAGATCAACAAACTTATTGAGACACAATCTCTACAAATGGCCCATAATGGCCGACTGCCCTGAGGCACCGGACAGGCAGCCAGAGACGGGCAACTAGGACACATATGTTATGCCGTTGGCCACCTAAGACAGGCACAGGACCAACTGCTGTCCTGCATGCCCATGACGGGTAAGGCATGACTGGGTTCATATGGAGAGTCCTTCACCTAAGACAGGCACTGTCCTCACAGGGCCTGCCATACTCCTGATCTAATAAAATAATAAGGGAGGAGATGTAGGGGGTGATGAGACAACTTCACAGTTGCCACCCCGCCTCTCCCTCCTGTGGGCATTCGGTGCATCAGCCTACATCTCCCATGATCCTCTCCAGCCTAATCCAGAAATGACGACCTATTCATGCTCGCCACACTCCCTGTGAGATGACAGCTTCCACCCTGCTTCTATAAGTGCCTTAGACACTTCCTCAATAAACGAGACTTGATTGGAACCCTTCATCTTGTCTCCGTTTCTCTCTCCTCTTGCCCCGTCCCCCTCATCCCGTTTCTCCTCCAGGCAAGACCCACGGATTGATCCACGGGCTGGATCAGATGTACCCTGCAGAACTGTCCTTTAAAATTGATGGAGAAATAAGATACTTACACAACAAAGAACAGCTAAAGAACTTCATGACCACCAAACCAACCCTGCAAAGAATACTGAAAGATATTCTAGATAGACATAAAAGTAACGATAACTCCAAGAACACCACCAGAAAAAAATACCACTAAGCAGGGCAAGCAATTGAACAGAAGGGAAAAGTAAAGAACCAACAGGAGACAGATAACATGACAAAAATAAATATCAGTTATAAATAACTGACAATAAATATCAGTTATAACCATTAATGTAAACAGCCTCAATTTGCAATTAAAAGAAACAGACTGGCAGAATGTATCAAGAAACAATATCCAACCATATGCTGTATACAAGAAACCCATCTAATCCAAAAGGAAATTCATACACTGAAAGTCAAAGGATGAAAAACAATACTTCATGCAACTGGAACCCCAAAAAAAAGCAGGAGTAACTATTCTGTTTGCAGACAGTGTGAACTTCAAACCAGGAATGATCAAAAGAGATAAAGTCACTACATGCTAGTCAGGGGAAAACAAGAAGAAGAAGAGATAATAATCTTAAATAAATATGTACCAAATATGAGCACACACACCTATATTAAACAAATATTAATAGAAATAAAAAATCAAACAAGCAATGACACAATTATAACAGGGGACATTAACACCCCATTGACACAAAGAGACAGATCAACTAGACAGAAAATCAACAAAGAAATAACAGAACTGAATCAAACTTGTAAGCAAATGGACTTAACTCAAAAGAGATAAAGTCACTACATGCTAGTCAGGGGAAAACAAGAAGAAGAAGAGATAATAATCTTAAATAAATATGTACCAAATATGAGCACACACACCTATATTAAACAAATATTAATAGAAATAAAAAATCAAACAAGCAATGACACAATTATAACAGGGGACATTAGCACCCCATTGACACAAAGAGACAGATCAACTAGACAGAAAATCAACAAAGAAATAACAGAACTGAATCAAACTTGTAAGCAAATGGACTTAATGGACGTGCACAGAGTGCTCCATCCAACAACATCAGAATATGCATTCTTCCTAGCGAGCATGGGACATTCTCTAAATTGGATCACATACTAGCCCATAAAACATGCTTAAGTAAATGCAAAAGAATTGAAATTATTCCATGCATATTATCTGATCATAATGCCATTAAACTAGAAATTAATTGCAAAAAATTGCAAAAACTCCATAAACACATGAAAGTTAAATAATACCCTCCTGAACAATCAATGGGTCACATAGGAAATTAAAGAAGAAACTAAACAATATCTACAAGTAAACAAAAATACAAATACAACTTGCTGGAACCTGTGGGATACAATAAAAGCAGGGCTCAGAGGGAAATTTACTGCAGTAAATTCTCACATAAGGAAAACAGAACAAACACAAATAAACAACCCGATGCTACACCTCAAACATCTAGAAAAAGAAGAGCAAGTCAAGCCTAAAGCCAAAAGAAGGGAGGAAACTACAAAGAGAAGAGAAGAAAATAGTGCAATAGAGGCTAAGAAAGTAATACAAAGAATTAATGAATCAAAGAGTTGGCTCTTTGAAAGAATAAAATTGATAAGCCCCCAGCCAATCTTATTTAAAAAGGAAAGAAAAAACTCAAATACATGCAATAAGAAATGAAAAGGGTGAAATTATTACAGACACTGTGGAAATACAGAAATCATCAATACCTACTTCAAAAAACTACTCTCATAGGTTCAATAACACAGTAGAAATGGACAGATTTCTAGAAACATGACTTACTAATGCTGGATCAAGAAGATGGAAAACTGCTGAATAACCGAATTTCAGTTAATGAAATTGAAAATGTAATTAGAACCTTACCAACAAAGAAAAGCCCAGGTCCTGATGGATTCACAGCTGAATTCTACAAGACATTCAAGGAAGACTTAATGCCAACACTCCTCAAACTCTTCAATGAAATTGAAAGGGAAGCAATTCTCCCTAATTCATTCCTGGAAGCAAGTATTACCCTAATACCAAAACCAGAGAAAGACTCAGTCAAAAAAGAGATCTACAATCCCCCTTACGAACATAGATGCAAAAATCCTCAATAAAATACTGACAAACAAAAATTCAGCAAGTCATCAAGACGATTATACAACACAATCAAGTGGGATTCACCCCAGGGATGCAGGAATGGTTCAACATACACAAATCAATAAATGTAATACACCATATCAACAGAACCAAAGGTAAGAATCACATGATCATTTCAATATATGCAGAAAAAGGTTTTGATAAAGTCCAATACTCACTGATGCTAAGAACCCTATGGAAAATCAGAATAAATGGTCTTTATCTCAATTTGATAAAAGCCCTCTATGAGAAACCAACAGCCAGCATCATGTTAAATGGTCAAAAACTGAAAGATTTCACTCTAAAATCAGGAACAAGACAAGGCTAACTACTATCAGCACTCCGATTCATTATAGTGCTGGGAACATTAGCTAGAGCAATTAGACAAGAAAGAGAAATACAAGGAATAAGGACAGAAAAAAAGACATTAAATTATCATTATACAGATAACATGATACTCTACACAGAAGACCCCCAAAGATCCATTGAAAGACTTCTAGACACAATAACCAAATTCAGTAAGGTATCTGAATACAAATTCAATACTCAAAAATCAATAGCATTCCTGTACACAAACAACAGACTCACTGAGAAAGAAGTGAGAAAACACACCCTTCACAATAGCATCCAAAAAACTGAAGCACTCAGGAATCAGTCTAACAAAGGAAGCAAAATACCTATTCAATGAAAATTATAGTACTCTGAGAAAAGAAATTGAAGAGGATCTCAGAAAATGGAAAGACATTCCTTGTTCATGGATAGGAAGAACAAACATTGTGAAAACGGCCATTCTTGCAAAATTAGTACACAAGTTTAATGCAATTTCAATCAAAATACCATTAGCATACCTCACAGATCTAGAGAAATCATTCTTGAAATTCATCTGGAGCCAGAAGAGACCTAGAATAGCAAAGGCAATTCTGGGCAACAAAGGTAATGCAGGAGGCATCACAATCCCTGACTTGAAGTTATACTACAAAGCTACTGTGACAAAATCAGTGTAGTAATGGAATAAAAGCAAACTTAAAGATCAATGGAATAGGGACTTCCTCCAAGATAGCCGCCCAGATGACACCATGACAGGGAGGCTCCCTGAATATACCATCAAAATGCTGGAATATAAACTAATATAATAACAGAGAGAAGGAAAAAAGAGGGAGATGGGTCCTCTGGACCCAAGAAGAATCTAAAACGAGAACTGTAGCCCACGGAAAGAGTAAAAGAATGAAATAAACAAAGGCGGAGACCAGAAGCACCT